>SCHK01094245.1:0-18841 GCA_004124795.1 Poropuntius huangchuchieni
AATAAGTGTAATTTTAACTGTAAAATTTAGTAAAACTGTTACAGAAAAAAAAGTTAATAGGTTAACAGTAAGTTTCCGTACTATATACAGGGAAAAACTGTAAAAGATCTAACCAGACATTTGATGTAATTTTACAGTAAAATTTACAGTCAAAAACTGTAAACTGATATTCCCAGAATTCCCTGCGTGACACTCCACATTTGAAAGTATTTTGCTTAAATAATCATGTTTTTTAATAGTTTTTGTCATCAGGTATGTATATTTGGGCTTTATGTTACATCGTCTGTTGCTTAATGAATGTTTATTGTATTATTATTTATTCCATTATAAGTGTCATGTGTTACCATGATAGTGTTTTGTGTTTGCTTGAATGACTCTGTTCACCTTCTATATATTAGTATATACTTCTGCTTGTGGTGAAGCTATTTGTGTTGATTTTTGATTGTGGCTTTCTCTTTTACCGCCTGCATTATTATGGTGGTTGTCAATATGTTAAAGGTATGAAACAGATTTTAATAGCAGTGTGTGTTGTTGAATTTACTGGTTTACATTTAAATTTTCTTGTTTGAAATGTACAGTTTTTGGCCGTAAATGTGTTTACAGTTTTTCTGTAGGCTATTATTCTGGCAACCACAGCTGCCAATTTTTTTTTGTAAAAACTACAGAATTTTTTTTTTACAGTGCAATAATAAGATTCAAAATACTAATGTGAATTGACTTGAAGAGTAGGCCTGCTCTTTGTCAGCACAGTAACCCACTGCAGGAGTGTAGCCTAAGATATGTGAAATTAGTTATTAAATGAATATTTAAAATAATGCTGAATATAACAGACCAGTATGTGATTTTTAATGATTAGTTCTTTAATTACATTTATGTGGTTACATTACAACAGTAAGGAAAGACACCTGCAAAATATTATGTCCAAATATTATAAGACAAATCTCTCTCTCTCTCTCTCTCTCTCTCTCAGAATTTGCTTCTACTGTATTAGGCGGCTGTATAGCACGGAATGTCAAAGATTAATGTGGGGGGAAAGGATGTCACTAAAGCCCTTAAATCTCACCACAAGGCTGTGTGGCTGAGCATAAGATTACTACAGCTGAATAAGAGCTTTACTTAACACCATGAAACAAATCAGTGTAATATAACATAGTGGGACTGACAGGAAAGAATCATGTTTTCTTCTCATTCTCTATGAAGATAAACAGAGAAAGCTTGTTTAGGCTGCTGTGCTGCTTTTACAGGCAGCAGATTCGCCAATAACTCTTTGATACATCTTCACTCTATAACTACTGCATAAATTATGTACCTGACAAAAATATGTAGATCATATAGAGTTTTAATGTGTCTTTTTCATGAATATACACTATGGAACTTCTCCCAGAGTGCAACAGAAAGAAAAGAGAAGCAAATATTTAACTTATTGTAAGCGTAAACCCATGCTGTTCATCCTAAGCATATGAAAAAAACAGACCGCTTCCTAAATCTGCAACTCCTGCTGAATGATAACGTGGAGGTATTGCAACTGAATAAAAACATTACAGCACAGTCTGTGTTCTGATTACATAAGCTCATAGTTGCCAGGGCCTTCAGGGACACATTGTGCCATCACACGGAACTCGCTCTGAAGGGACACTTCAGTTAAGATCTTTCCGGTTTTAGAACAATTTTACAGCTACAGTCATCTATTTGTCCTTTAAGAGAGCCTAACAGAGACTTTGCAGGTCAGCCTCATGTTATAAGGAAATTATATTATAGTGATTGTACTGTAAGGTCTATTGATGTAAAATTTCATTGTTGAGTTTTTTCTCAACAGTGCCGCATGTTCGTTAATGACACATAAGTTCTGCATCTGCACAATAGGCTCCATTAATCCTGCAATTAGTCGGATAATTATCTTGTAAATCCACAGGAATCTGAGCCATCAGTCAGAATACTTGGCGGTTTATTGCGCAATAATAATCAATAACAGGTTGGCTGTGATCCTCATTCATCACACATTTGCAGCCAGCTGAATGTCATGCATAAGAGTGATGCATACCTCCCAGCATGCATAAGAGTGATGCATGCTGGGAGGTATAGAAATATAGGGCCCAGTTCTCTGTCATACATGGAGACGCACAAACAGTATACGCTCCCTTATTCAGAGTAACACAATTCTACCCTTTCTCGCCAGCATTAGTGGACACAGCCATTGCATAATCGAACTAGTCATTATGTGAGGGGGTGGAGCCTACAGTCACGGATCACAGCAGGAGAAAATCATCTGGGCTGGTTCTTAAGGAAAAGCTGATGCTCGGTAAACTTTTGGCAGACGACCAGCTGCTATTGTCAACAAGACAAAGATTAAAGTGACGTAGAATGTTTTGAAACGTAGACAGATACAGGGATATGAGGGTTATTAAGAGGCTAAAAAGGATTGAATAAATTCTAGCCGAACCACCTAAATCCACCAAAATGCGACATCCTTTTTCTGTTCAGTTTTTCTTACATGGCCTGTGTGTGATTGACTTGTACAATCTGGTCAGTGTCAAAAGGGAAACTCAGGATGCTATGGGGTAAAATCACCTTTATGGTTTATTTCTAACATGGCCATAAGAAGCAGGATATGACACTATTCTTCACTGATTCTGTTGCCTCTGCAGTCACCATAAACCCCATGTGAAGGGTGAAGGATGGGATGTCCTGCACTTTGAGGCACTCCCTTGCTGTTTCATGTTCCCTGAGCGCATTTGCTGCAGTGACTTCCCGCCTATTTTTCATTATTCAAGCCTGGTGATAAATAAATAAAGACACAGTCCAATAAAAAAGCAGGCAGGAAACAGGACATTTGATCCTGCAATGAATTAAACCACCAGGACACAGTATCACTGTTATCTGTCTCTACCTCTGTTAAATAAGACATTTGTTGTTGCCCTCACAGAAGGCATCACCCAGGTGTGCCTGTTTACGTGCAGATGCAGATGCATAATACAAAAGGGCTTTCACAGGTTTTGTGACCATTTTTGTGATTTCTTTTTTTTTTTTGCCAGGAAACTAATAGTAATAAAAAACATTNGCACTTAAACCCAGGTGTGCCTGTTTATGTGCAGATGCAGATGCATAATACAAAAGGGCTTTGTGACCATTTTTGTGATTTCTTTTTTTTTTTGCCAGGAAACTAATAGTAATAAAAAACATTGTAAATCTTTCAAAATGTTTTTATTCATTGATTCGTTCCTGCAAATGCAACAACAGGAATATATTAATGAAAATATGGTGGTTAGCTTGTGCTCAAAGAGATGTAAATTTGATCCCTTTTTTTGACAAAGTGGTATTTGGTCGGATTTGATCAAAGGTCTTTAGCTTGAAGAGATGGGTTATAATACGTGTAAAAAAAAAAATAAAAAAAATTAAACTCTTTTCTGTGAGTTTCATGCCTTGTANAGGTCTTTAGCTTGAAGAGATGGGCTATAATACGTTTAAAAAAAAAAAAAAATTAAACTCTTTTCTGTGAGTTTCATGCCTTGTAAAGACCTTTGAAAGATGCCTATAGCATCTGAGGATAAATGGGTTATTACATTAGTCTGATTGGATGCTGCTGTACTGGAGAGAAATGGTTTTGTGGCCTGAAATGGCTTGCAAATCTTCTTCCAAGAGCAAATGTATTTCCTTTCCTGTAAAATCTCACTATATTACCAGGCCATGAGGCAATTCTGCTTTCATAATCACAGTATTTAAAACTATTAAATACTCCATGATAACAGCTTTTGCTGACTGCAAATGTTGAAGATAGTTAATCCCAGAAACAAACATCTTACTGTGTTTATGTAAACTACTATATCTCCAGTTTTCAGGGAAAATATTTTTAAAGAAAGACTTAAAGAGTTGCCTGAGGTTTGGTGATTGTGATGTTGAAGCCACGCAAATGTGGTGTAGTTTGTTTACAGCTTACATTTAAGCTTTTCACTGCTGGCAACTGTATTTAGGTGACAAAATTCATTAAAGTTATGTTTGTGAAGATCATCAAGATGAACAAAACCTGTAAAAAACATAAGCTTTTGTTGATCACAGAACTTATTTTCTGCAATAATCCAAAAGCTACTTTGCCCTTTTGAAAGGAATGAGCGTGATGCTAACTTGCCATCACTGCAAGCGTGCTTATTTAAGTACTTACGACGGTTTGCAATTCTGCTATTTCAGCTTTGTATTTCCAGTTTAGAGACCATCTAAAAACTCTTGCATTCTGAATTGCACTTTTTAAAAATTATTTACTATTTACTTTTAATTATATTTTTTGACAGTATATTGAAGCAGACCCCAAGCTATACGACTCTCGGGTCGCCCAAAGCACTGTTGCACTATATATATGTTAGAGCTCTGCCCCCAATGCTATGGCTCCAACACTACTAGCATTTTAAACAAAACAGTGTTTTCTGTACATGAACAGCCCCTTACTGGACCCAGAATTCAAACGCTACACTGTCTGCCAACTTACAGTGCTATAATTTACCGTAAAAAGCTAAAAACAACAGCTTTGGCTCAGAAATATGCTCTCCCTGCTGACCTAGAGAGCGTTAGCCTGAGACTCATTAAGGGAAATGTTTATTTTCACATATGCTTGCAGTGCAACTACTGACTGAACAAGAGATGAGTGGGAGAGTGAACTAAGTCTAGCAGTGTGCCTCTCTCAGTAAAAATCTTTTGGCAGTGTGTCTTTGAAGCAGCCTACTCAGACAGAGGGACAGTCTCTTACCAGTGATAACAGCTAGATCCAAAAAGCAGGTGCAAAATCTCTCCAGCTGCTTGAACAAATCTTAGTTATTAGCTGAGAATGGGGGCGACTTCCTGTCTGTGCTGACTAATGAGCCCTCATAGTGCTGTTCATCCAGAAAACAAGAGATATCATTGGCGTACCCTTTTGCATTAACCCTTGGAATATTATAACGTGACTGCAAATGTCGTAGATGCATACACGTTTCACTCTATGTCTGTTTGGCAAGTTTATCTTGGGATTGATTATTAACACATTTTCCATTCCAAACACTGTAATTGAAGTTTGCCATTAATAAGCAGTGAATACTGAGGAAGATAAAGAGGAAGTGATAGACTATTTGAGTGCACATAAGCATTAGCAGCTCTTTGGGTTTTTAAGTGCACTTTGAACCGTCATGAAGCCACAGATTTAAGAGATCTCGTGTAAGACAGGCCCTTAGCGAAGACCTCTTAGTGGAGCATGAAAGGGTCTAAATCCATCAATCCACTAAAGAAAAACAAAATCCCGGCAGTTATACACTGAAGTAACAGATCATTCTGGATCATTTAGCTGCTTATTGACTGAGCTCTGCCCCTGGAAGCTGAAAGCAAATACTGCAGAAGGGGAACTGCCCCCATGAATAAACCACCTGCTCCTCTATTGTTACCCTCATCAGTCTAATTATGTTATAAATAACCAGCATTTTCTGGGGTACTTTGGAGTTATGTGTTATTCACTTTGCACTGACTGTTGTTGCTGTGCCTTGACTGTTGCAGAAAAAAAAAAATTTGTTTATAAAGAAATTAAGTTGTTTCTTTATACTGCATCTTTTCCATAAAATAATTAATTATGCCAATAATAAATAAAACATCCTGAAAACAAGATAAATTTACTTGAGAAGGAAAACTGCTTAACAAAATAAGACTAAATAAATTTATTTTTAGAATGCACCACCGTATGAAATTTAGGAACATTTTTTATTTTTTATTTTAGTTTAATATTTTAATTCAGCAAAGACGCATCAGAAAAACACAAAAAAATATGTTGTGGTTTCCACAAAAATATTAAGCCGCACAAATGTTTTCAACATTGATAACAATAAGAAATGTTTCTTGAGAACCAAATGAGCATATTAGAATTTTTTAATTTTAGATTTTTGAAGGATCATGTGACTGAAGACTATTGAAAATCCATTTATAATACATTTATTTTAAATATTTGAAAGTAAAAAAAAAAAGTTATTTTAAATTGTAATAATATTTAACAATATTATTATTTAATATTATAAAATATATGTAGCTTTGGTGAGCATAAGAGACTTCTTTTGTTACTCATAAGCATTTTTTTAGTATACTTAAAACAAGTGCAAATAGAGTGAGGAAACTTGATAACATTGCAAAAGCAACTTTATCTAATTTTAAAAATGTTAAGATATTTTACTGGCAAGTAAGACAAAAATACTGATTCAAAAACAGTGATGTGAACATAAATGATCATAATTTATCTCTTTTACTGCCCCTTTTAAACCGTTTTTATACCACAACTGATATCAAATGCACCTGCCGGAGACCAAAGAATGTGTTTACCATCTGCATGTGTCAGCCAGGTGGAGCATAGACATTGACTGCAGCTCTGTTTACCATTGTGGAGACAACACAGGGATCCATTTGTCTGTTTAACATTGTAAGCTATTGTTAGAGGCATGAGTAATTGTTGGAGAGCAAGAACAGAAAAGGAAAGACAATCTCTCTTAGTTCAATACATTTAAATGCTAATTTATAATCAAGCGGTGAGCACTTGCCACGTCAACAGCAGTATTTTTTTATTTTTTTCTGCTTCTTTCTCACTATATCTGTTGTCTTCCTCCCTGGTAAACCCCAGCTAAGCAGACATCCCAACAACAATCAGAGGGTGGGCAACCCAACCGCCACGGCTCATGTAAAACCACAACAGTTGCCAGGCAACGCTGTTCCCTCCACAGCAGGAGCAGGAGTCCAATAGAACATTAATGATTCTGAGCACAAACGCACTGGACTGCTGGTGTCTGCCAGATATTTTACTATGGTTAATTACGCAAGAAAGTGACTGCAAAAACACACAGAATTTTGCAGTTCATCTGGGCTAATGAAGAGGCTAATGGAGGCTCAAACTTAGGCCCAATCTGGAGCCTGCGGACTGTGGGATTCAATCCTTGTGGATCTGTACAGTATCACCTTTATATTTCTAGCAGGTTTGATTACATGAATGGTTCTTATGTCCATGTATGGTTTGTGTTTGACATCCTAATTTATCTTGTTGGTTGTTCACACTTCAACAGTGATAATAATTTAAGATGTATTCTGCTGGCAGTTTTCCCTTGCACTCAACCCTGGTCTTTAGGTCCCAGCTAACAGACACAGTGATCTTATGTATTTTGGTCTGTTGTGTTCTTGATTACATGAAACATTATATTTAGCTTTTTAGTCAAATGAAAAATTATGTTCCATGACCTTTTTTCTGTTATAAAGGAACCATAAAGAACATTTAAGATTACTTTTAAGATTGCATTCTAACTCCTCTTGTCAGTTCTAATAAACATAGACTGTAAAATCCTTTAATGAGAAGCATAATCTAGGTATTAATACATCTTTGTGCATTTGGAATGCTTTAGATAATGGGAGAATGATTTATTGAGGATTATATGGATTCATCCTTTAGTTCTGCAACATCTCCAGCCCACCTACTGTGATCACCTTTGTTCTCTGGCTCTGAGATTTATGGAACAGTTCAAAAGCTCTGGCTGGAGAGAGAATCTGAGAGAAAAAAGAATGACAGTCAGATGCCATTTTGCAGGTCTTCAGTGTCAATGGTGGATATTGCAAGAACATGAATTTAGCCAACACGCTCTGATCCAAATGGACACAGTAACCTTCCAAATCAGCCCGAGTCATGCTATTAATATTGCCATAAACTAATGCAGAACATGTCAGCAGAGAAGACAAGCTCAGTATCAGTAGAGCTAAAATATCAGTATCAGATATCAGTAAGAGCTAAAATGCGTCTAGCAAATTAGTCACTGCGGCTCTATTCTGGGAAGTTGCAGAATTATTTATTTACTGGCATTTTTAGGTAGCATGTTGATGCATTCAGAGAGTTGTTTTAAGGGACGTTTTTTTATGAGACAAAAGGAGAAAGGCAATTAACTAAAGACCGGGCTAATGCAATTACGTATGCAAGAGTGCAATTACAAACCTGCAGGAGCGTCAGTGTCAGCCTGTCGCCGACTCTCCTGGGTTTTCATGGAAGAGAATTGCTTACTCTATTGCATAAGAGATTATTACTTTGTTTGTTACAAGTGTCAATTTTCTATCTTTACTATTTATGTAATATTTAAAGGCTCTAATATTGTATATTGCTCATGTGATTTTCCATAAATAACTCTTTACAATAATAAGATTCCATTTGTTTACATCAGCTAAATACATCATGAACTAACAATGAACAGTTGTATATAAAAATGAATAACAACAAAATGTATTGCTCACTGTTGGTTAATACATTAATGCTAATTGAACCTTGTTTTAAAGAGTAAACATAACGGATTCAAATGATAAAATTGCAGATTTCAAAGTGTTACATTAAGTCAAACAAAAGCATAAAGGGAATATGTACAATTTATTATTTGATTATCATTCTCTTTCCCCTGCAGTTGCATCATGTCTGTCAGAAAATGCATTTTAAGATGTTTACGTTTTGGAATATTATAGATAGATAGATTGTTTGTAGCAGTCTATAGGCTCTTGTTGAATTGAAAAAATTTGACCAGAAATAATAAGCTACTTTAATGAATGTGTAATTATTTTATGAAATACTACAGGTGCTCACTAAAAAAGATGTAAATCAAAACGAAAGTAGCCTACGGCTGAAATACGGACCTCTTCTCGGATGCTTCGCCAATGCGGACACAGACTCAAGTGCTCCAGTAGGAGCCGTTGATTCTGTGTGTGTGTGTGTGTGTGTGTGTGTGTGTGTGTGTGTGTGTGCAGGTCTGCTCATGCGCCCATGAAGAGATGCTGCTGCTGCTGCTCATCAGAGGTGTGTGCGCTGCGGCGGGCTTATTTACACTCGTTCAGTCACACTGCATCGTAGAAAAGCTCTGGCGCTCCTTAGGAAATGGAGTTTCTAAAGGGATCATTATGTCTCTGCGGTGATACATCTCAAGGTTAGTACTGAGATATGGCGTTGAATCTATTTCTTTACGTAATGTTATTCTTGCCTATGTTAAGCTCTATCGGTGTGTCTGCCATCATTTATCGCTCTGCGCTCGTGCTGGAAACGTTTTATTTTCAGTCTCTCGGAAGACTACACCGCTTCCTCGTCGTTTCCGTTTTGCCTTTTCTTTAAATGGGAAAGACGTGTCACACTGATGTGATGTGAAGTGGATAAAAAGAGACAATGTTTTACATTATAATTACATTTTAAGGCACAACAGTATGCAGGTATCCTAATATATTTATGCGGTTTTTGGGAATGTGTAATTTTTATCCCATTAAAATCACGGGTTACTGCATGCATACGGTAAATGGTGCAATGCTACACCGTGTTGAGTCCGTAGAGGCCATAACACAGAGATCTTAACACTTACAATGAGTTTTGCCCGGAGCGTTTATCAAATTAGCTTTTTTTCTCTTCGACATGCAAACACACAAAAAATACATAGCCTATATAAATAAAATAATAATTAAAACACATATTGTTGTTGTACATTTTGATACCGCCATGTGGGCCACGTACTCTTATCTGAATGAATAGGTCAGAGCTTGTTTGTAAACCTATGCGCATGCATAAGGTTGTGCGCGTTGAGCGCGCGCTTGTCCTGACAATACTGTTTTCAGATTCATTCATGTCCCGTTCAGACCTGAATTATGTTTCAAAGGACACAAAACGTGACCGTGCTTTATTTCTACTTAAAAACCCTGTTAGAAAATCCAATGTAGATGACGGTCTTTAGTTGGCGCAAGCTATATAGCTCGTTGACCAGCTACCACGTGACAGACTAGTTTGATGACCACCTTATGACTAGATGGTAGCTGGTTTGTTTTCTGGTCCAAAACGCTTCGCCAACTTATACCAGCTTACATGTTATAAAACAGTTTTTACCAACCATAAACTTGGACATATATAGAGTCAAAAATAAAGAATTCTGAAGTGTTCGTGTTATATTATATTTTATCAGTGTAAGATGAACTAATAAATATAATTTCAATAGAAAGGGTCATATGAATGGTCCTCTCAAACCTGCACTTTTTCAGTGACCACTAGCTCAGGGTTTTTTCTTCACAGTGCCACACCACCTACAACTTTGGCATGTTTTCAGACAGACATAAAAGTTGAATATCACTACATAAGCAATGCAGTGCAATAGACATCTGTTATTTTACAGGCAAATGGCTATGAAAGCAAAATATCCATATAAGAACTATTATTAGGCATGGTCTGCACTCAATTTAGATATAACTAAATTATAAATACAATATAATTATGTTATTATTTTCTGCCCTGTCACAGGCCACAGTTTAAAAACAGCAACATTTTGTCAAAAAGCAGCAGTGAATGAAACATTTACTTTGTAGCAATCTAAAAATTCTGTGATTTGATTACTAAATGACAAAAAAAAGAGAAAGAAATGGACAGTGGGTCTAAATAATTTGAGACAATTCGTTTTTTGAAACAGTACATAAATCACTTTTGTTTCTTTTTGTCTTGTAGCTCTAAATTTGCATCATCAGTCCCACTTCCTCCAAACAGTGTGGAAAGGATTTACACAGCCACATTACTGAAGAGGATTCTATGACTTAAGCTACATCCACATTTTAACTGCGTGTCAGAGATGCCCCCCTCCATAAAGTGGTGCATTAGGTGGGCTGTCTGCTTGTCCTTTATTCTCGCACTGATCCCCAGGTCCAGAGGATCGACGCTGAATTGTCACAAAATGTGCATATGCGCCAGCAACATCGTCAGCTGCTCCAAGATGAACTTGACGATGGTTCCATCCGAGCTGCCCAACTACACAGCTGTGCTTGACGTTAGTTTTAACGATATAACCGGACTACGTGCACAATGGACCAAGCACAAACTTCCCAACCTCCACAACCTCTTGCTCAGCCACAACGGTTTGTCGTTCATCTCTTCCGAGGCGTTCATTTTCGTAAAGCAACTGCGCTACTTGGATCTGTCATCAAATAAACTGCGACAGCTAGACGAGTTCATTTTCGAGCCACTGATAGATCTGGAGGTTCTGCTGCTTTACAACAACCAGATCTCGCAGATCGACCGCACAGCCTTCTCGGGCCTCAGTGGCCTGCAGAAGCTCTACCTGAGCCAGAACCAGGTGTCCCGCTTCCCCCTGGAGCTCGTCAAAGACAAGAGCCGACTGGACAAGCTGAGCCTGTTGGACTTGTCTTCCAATCGGATCAAAGTTCTCCCCATTCAAGACCTCCAGGCGCTGCCGGCCTGGATCAAGAATGGGCTGTACTTCCACAACAACACCCTCATCTGTGACTGCGAGCTGTACAGTCTGATGGCTCATTGGTATATCCGACAGCTCAATTCAGCTGTGGACTTCAAGGACGAACACACCTGCATGCATCCCGGCCCAGATAAACGGGTGGTACGTTTGTACGATCTCAACATTCATATGAACTGCAGCACGTTTAAAGAAACCGACCAAGAGGCTTATTTGGAGCAGACGCTCACCCTCAGCTGTGATACCAAACAGCGGAAAATGTCCAAGACCTGGATGCTACCTGGAAACATATTGGTGCCTCCTGATGGTAACCAGAGCGATATAAATAATGACAAGTTTGTGAATAATGGCACCCTTGAGATAAAATCAATACGACCTGAGGATTCAGGTGTGTACACTTGCTTCGCCGTGAGTGAATACCTTAACGAAACACTCTACGTCGTGGTCAAAGTCCACAACTTCACCCTCAACGGCAACAGTGAAACCCTCAACACTGCGTACACCACTCTGGTGGGCTGCTTGGCTAGCGTGGTCCTGGTTCTGATCTATCTGTACCTGACCCCCTGTCGCTGCTTCTGCTGTCCCGACCAGGGCAAAAAGAACCAGCATGAAGACAGCATCCACTCCTCCATGCTCAGCGTCACCCCGACGCACGAGGATATGGCAACCAAAGCAGAGCTCAACAGGCACGTGGCCTTCATAGACCCCAAGGACCTGCAGGGACAGAATGGAAAGGTGAATCCTAACGGAGATGAAGAATTGGATGAGGAGGCCATGCAGGGAAAAGGAAAGCGGAAGAAATCGGTGGCAGACTCGATTAGTTCCGTCTTTTCTGATACTCCCATTGTAGTCTGAGGGAGGATGAGTCTTTTTGGCTAGAGACAGTTCTTTGTTGTGGCTTTCCTGGACTAAGAGACTAAAGTACACAGTTTGCCATCCTCAGTGTTTGGCTGTTTCTGCAAAACCTTTCCAGCATTTTAATCTGTAGCACTTAAGTATATACTGTGAAAAGGTCTTGCCATATTAGTGGAATCTAAACTTGGGAGTGTTTAGATGTTCCTGTGAGTTTAAGCCCACTAAGTGTGACTAGAGGTAGTCTGGGTAAACAACAAATGCAATTTTGCGATTTCTCAATGATCAAGCTAGAAAGCTATAGGTTGAGAGACGTTAGAACATTAATACATCCTCTATATAATCACATCATAAGCATGAGCTTTGCAGACTGCTAATGTTAAGAAGAATATAGCATAGAATGAAACCCTTGTAGCTAATCATATTTACCACAATTTATGCTAACTGACCAACCTTACCACTTTATGTAAAGCCATATGCAGTTGGTCATTGCAGGAGAAAGCAATGCGCTATAGCATTTGAGAGGACAGTTACAAGAAAATGATGGAAAAGTATTCATTTCTGTGGAACATTAGAAGTTGTTTTGAAACACTGTATATGAAACATCCTCCACCTATATAAGGCAATGGAAAGAAAAAAATCATATCCTGGTTAAACTCGATTGGCTGTTTGAATCTAGACTCTTTCCGTCCAATTTCATTAGCAATTTTGGACACCAATATAAAACTTCCATCTATACGAAACAATATTTAAACACAGCCATTTTTTAAAGCATTAACCCTCGCATAAAAAATGCAGAACGTCTGCATTTTCAGCCGCTTGAGCTCATCTGTCATGACAACCAGAGAGTGACATATAACCGAAATGCTAATGCAATCTTTTAATAGAATGACGTGTCCCATCTGCTTGCATTCTGATCTCTAAAGCTATGATGATTTGAGCCTAGATTCGACAGCCGAAAGAGTTTCGGACACTCAGACCTCTTCTCACTCTGCGTTCATTTGCACTTGTGGTGGTTGGAGTCAATGCTGACTCATCCATTGTCAGAATGGATGTCATTTTTTTAAGCCCTTGAAGCGCCGATGTAATAAGGGAATTTTTAATCATTATTTTTTTTTAGCTCAAACCATTATCCTGTTCTGAATGAATAAAAATCAAGTTTGAAGTTTGAACTCAGGTCAAAACGCAGTGATTAGCTGAATCCCTCTCTTGTTCTGAGATTCTAAATTATTACCAACGGCATACAGCAGTGATCTCTCAAAGACCAATATTATATTTGCATATACAATGCCATAGGAATCTAAAGAGACTGCTATGAATCATAATGTAATGCGTAAAGCTTGTTGGCTGTGCTCAAGGTAGATGACTAGATGCATTCCAACCAGATATCAACATTACGACGTTATTGTTCCGGTGGACTCGAAAGGCATGATAGGACTGCTCTAGAATGCCAATTAACGATGTTAGAGAACCAGACGTGGATTTAGAACGTCCAGCACCGTGCACACTCTCTAGAACCATTAATTCTGGGAATGCCACTTCCATTCTTGGACACACCTCACGTGTTAGCTATAACCACGTATTTATAACAGGGTTTGGTTGGGATCAGCGGGAGCAATCTTAGTTTCCTCCGACCTCTTTCCCTAGTAACATCGTAATTACATCCTGTTTTGTGAGCGAGGGAGTGGGTGAAGCTATTAAATGTTTGATAGGTGGATGAACTCACAAACAGTATTATCTCAGGGAGAGGGAATGACAGATAATAGCAGCTATGGCAGACTGCAGTCATGGGCAGTTACGGTCTCTTACACGTCTCTCCAGCTGCAATCCAAAATTAGTGTGGAGGGGAGGGAAAAGCCTTACCATCACGAGCGCTGTGGGAGGAGGCCTGAGATCTCTGCGGTCTGTTCGCAAAGAGACAGAAAAGCCAAGTGCTCCCCTTAAAACCACATCCAGCAGCTTTTCGCCCCTGTCATGTGTGTTCTTCTGAACTGTGTGTCCTTGGCTATTTCGCTACGAGCAGTTCCACTGTTCATTACTCAGCATTTGACAGTACATCTGTGCTTTTGTATGTGCAAACAGTGTTTGTTTTTACAGTGTTTATGAGATCGTGTCATTTTAGGTAGCTTTTTTCCCCTTGAGGTTCCAAAGAGACTCAATTAATTCCTTGTTCTTCTGTGTATTGTTGTTCCTATACAGTTGTCTAGATTCCACTTGTGACTATAGGATATTGGTAAACCTATTTTAATGACACTGACTGTAAAGGTCTTTCTCTGTCATGTACTTTGAAATTTGATCATCTATTTGTCTATTATATGTTGTTATTTAGGCACAGAAATTGAGATTTTTTAATGTCAGTAAATTAAATCTCAAGAAGCATCACAGACTGCATCAAAGTACCAATACTCTTTTGCATTAATTTGAAATTTCAACATGTATTGCTGTTCGCAGCCCATTTTACTTTTGTAATCAGATGTATTTCTGAGTGAAACGTTATATTCAACAAGAAAAAAAGTGGGACAGAAAATTGATTGAATTGTGAAAAGTGGAGTTATGAACAAGAATGGAGCCAGACCGAATGCAAGTTTGATGAATAAAATGCCTGAATAGCTCTGGCTATTGGTTAACATCCAATAACCAAAAAAAAAAAAGAAAAAGTTATTTCTGGAAAAATGCAAGTTATTCTGATAGAATGTTCTAAAGACAAACTATTTTTCCTTGAAATAACTAAAGAATTGTTCATAATAAATTTATTAAATAAGTAAATAGGGTGAATTTTGATTACATGTTGACTTGCAGCCTCTCAGAATGTCAAAATAGACAATTAGCTTTAGTATTGGTTTAATGGCCCATTCACACCAAGGATGATAACTATAATAATCATTCTAATTCTTTATGAATAGTAGAGTCCAAACCACAACTTTAACTATGAATGGAACAATTTTTTTCTCCAGCTGACAAACAATATATATATATTTTTTAATCAGAATCCACACAACTTTAAGAAACTTGAGCTTTTAAAGTGGCAAATTACATAACTGCAGCGCATACCTACAGTACAATAAACATAAGGTTTTGTTGGACATGTAATATGTCCAACTAAACCACGTTTAGTTATCCTGTTTGATATGAATGGCCTTAAAAACTTGGTGCTAGAGATATGTGGTACTAAAGACTAGATCAAGTCCCTTCTTTTCTTTCCTAACATTTAGACTCCTAAAACTCTAGATTAACAGAATTCAAAACAAGCAGCAATATCAACAGCATTTGATAGTTAGTCTAGTCTTCACTGCATAAAATACATAAAAATAGGCGTAAACTAGTACAAATCTACCAGAATCTCAGAAATGTAGACATATCTGTATCAATTCTTAGTAAGCAAGTATCCTGATATACATACTGCTAAAGAATTGTGTGAACCCTAACTGGTTTGAGATTTAAAATCATTAATAGTCTCTAAAAGTGAGAATAGAAATCTTGTCAGGTCCAGTATTAGAGCTAGAGGCCTTACTGTAAAAGCTTATTTAGTCTGAATGTCAAAAACGAGACTTGATGAGTGCCGGGTGGCGTAGTTCCCGATCCTGAATGAAGATAATCCAGAAAATGTTTCTGGACCAGCAGTCCTCCCACATGGAAGTTTACCTATGAGAAGTATTATTTATCAATAATATAAAAGCGAATAAAAAAAAAAATGAAATGAACTGCTTTTTCTGTTTTTATACTTCCTGTCTAATCATACAGACATGTTAATTTACATTTAGCTGACACTATTTATCTGACATAACTCTGATAAGGAACCATTAGTTTGCATAATAACCACTTTTTACACACATAGTCTTTGAAATGAGCACTTCTTACATACTTGAACTACATACTTGCCCCGAGGGATGAGATGAAATTATTTTCTGTGTTAAATTGATAACATGCCACAAATACTGATTTTTATTTAACCCAAAAGTGTCTTATAAAGCTGCAGTCACTAGGTTATTTCTAAAAAGACACCAGTAAACTAAGCTTTGCAGCATCTACGCTGAAGTACAACATCTATGCATCCAGCGAAACAAACAAAAAAATGACCCTTTGGCCTGTCTGTGTAAAATGAAGGCATCTAGCTGTTTAGTGTCATCTAGTGGTAAGATGATGCAGCTCAATTCATAAAGAGCAAGACAAAAGAAACGTGTTGGCATATTTATTTCAGAGACCATTATCTGACAGTCTGTTTAGCAGCATAAGGAAGGTCTTGAGGTATTTCTATATTCATTTGCAGGTCATTCAAAAACACATTCATTCACATAGAAAGCCATTATACAAAACACAGATACACACATACATACGTACTCCTACAGTGAACTTCAACCATCCTGTGCATAAAGTCTGTGACAAATACATGGCAGTAAGCCTGTGCTTCTGGAGGAGTTTAAGGCAGACTCCCTCAGTGAAGAAGCTTTGGCTGTTGGGAGAAAAGAAGAGCAGATGGTCAGGAAAAGGATCTAAATTCAGAGCTGAGACTCAACCACTGTGCTGAATTAAACCTTGATGATTCATCTTAACAGACTATCAATCTGTGACTTCCTATACTTGTTGTTTTATCTAACACTGTGTATTTTTATCTTTGAAGTGTTTAAAAAGTAAGCTTTGCCAGTTTTCCTCAATAACTTTAATGTATTTCCTTTCCCTAACAAGATGATTATATGTCTACCAAGAGCTGCTTGAGCTTCCAGACCCTTACACATTGGTCGTGTTAGGTTATTATTTAACATCACTTTAAAACAAGCACTTAAGAGTGCACTAAGTTTTTCTGGTATTGAAGTGTTTTATGCCTATAGAAATCAATAGTACTTTTAAATGATGTACACTCACATTAGATGAATCATATCATTACCCTAAAAAGCTTTTATAGGCTATTAGGTAGTTGAAAAATCAACAAATATTTCTATAAGTACTAAAAAAAGAAGAAAAATAATGCACGAAAATGATGATAATATAGAAATGTAACAAATATTATACATAAAAGATTATAAAACACCGTTTAAAGTATGAGTTAAATGTTTTCAATACATTTAGAATCAACAACATAATTGTAGAATAGTTCACCCTAAAATTAAAATTGTCATAATTTATGCACCCTTCATGTCGTTCCAAACCTGTATTAAGTTTCTTTCTTACACTGAACACAAAAGAAGATATTGTAAAAAAAAAAAAAAAAAAAAAAGTTGTACCAAACAGAAATACTATGGAAGTCAAAGGGGACCATCAAATGTCTGATTACCAGTATTCTTCTTTCATATTCAACACAAAAAACTAAACTAAAAACTGAAACTGAAACAGGTTTAGAATGACAGTTTAGAAAATTATGACAATTTTCATTTTTGGGTGAACTATCCCTTTAAAACTGTTTTCAGAAATTGCAATAAAAAATAAAATAAAGATATTAGATTGAAAATTTCAATGTAAAAAAAAACTTTTTACTGAAACTGACATAAATATGTTTAAGTACTAAAATTACTATAACTGAAAATAAAATATCAATATAATATAAAATACAATATTTAACAAACTCTAATAAGCGCATAACAAAAATTACTAAAGCTTAAGCTCAATTTAAAATGAACTTTAAAACTGAAATTTAAAAAAAAAAAAACTAATTCAAAATATTAATAAATATTTTAGTATTTAAAATAATACAATTTTAAATGAAGTACCATATTATTTCTATGAATCATACTTAGTGGCATCTTTTAAGATAAGGGAACCCAATGATATAATGAGAGATGCTTCTTTAATATTAGATTTCATTAAAATGATTCATTAAATGAGATTCTTATGAGCTGTTAAACACTGAAGAAAAAATGAAAATGAATGAGAATGAAAAAAAATACTGAATGTACCTTTAGTTAAAGTACCGATGAATGTGTTAAACATACCTTCTGTGCACCTAGTTTCTTTGGCAGACTGTGGGAGGTTGATGGTGGTCTGCCATCCCCACCCCAGGACACCAGGCTGGAGTGAGTTTGGGAGAAAGAGGAGAGGATATTGGGTTTAGGGGCACATGAATGGTTTTTGGGGGGAGACGCATCACAGGTCTTACGTTTCCTGCCAGGCCCTTTATGCTCGTACCCAACAGCCCTTTGATTGAGCCCTGAGGCCCCTCCCTTATCAGACTCTGGGGAGGGAGAGGGGGAGATGTGGGCGGGGCTTTGCTTAATCAGCCCCTTCATTTCAGGTGGGTGTATTCTGCTGCCAAGTGAGTGTGCGCCATTAAATGGTCCATGTGGTGAAGAAATCTTAGTTCTGTTCAAGGGCGACTGGCGGTCTTTGTGGTGGGGGAGAAATAGGATTTTGGACTGTCCAGGCGAGTCCTTGTCCTCTTTGGGTGATTTCCGGCGCTTGCTGGCTGTGGGACTCTCCTGAAGCTCCCTGAAACCCGCTTGTAAAGCCTGTTTGCTGGTCCGACCCGCAGTGTTACGGGGCCGGGCCGGGCCTGAGGTCGTCTGGGCTTTTGTTGGTAGTTTGGAGGCGGCTGTTAGGTTAGTGGGCTCTGATTGTCCTGAGGTGCTTGTCCTGAGAGTAGAGGCGCTGCGGATGGGTACTGAGCTGCGTGTGGCATCATGGGAATTGTAGGAGTTTGTGGTGTTTAGGGGTTGATGAGAGCATAGTTCTGACACCTGAGGGATTTTCCTGCAGACATAGGATATACTTATAACAAACAAAATCAAAAAAAAAAAAAAAAAAAAAAAAAAAAAAAAAAA
>SCHK01094274.1:0-10412 GCA_004124795.1 Poropuntius huangchuchieni
CGCTGCTGTCAATCAAACTATAGTGGGAGAGGCCTCCGACCGTGTGACCTCTCACGGTCAGACAGCTCGATTTGAGAAAGGGGAAAACATATAACGAGATTACAAAAAAAAACACTGGGTGGATTTTTATCATTATAGGGTGGTTGTGTACACACACTGCCAACACACATTTCAGTTTAAACAACTTGTAAAAGTGCATGTACCATTTGAGTGACCCCTTTAAGTAGAACAACATTGTTATTAATAAGAAATGTAATGTGAGCATCAAATCAGCATATTAGAATGATTTCTGAATAATCATGTGACACTGGGGACTTGATTAATGGCTGCTGGAAATTCAGCTTTGCCATCACAAAATATATTGCATTTTAAAATAGAAAACAGCTAGGTTAAACTCTAATAATTTTTACAATATTACTGTTTTTTTACTGTATTTAAATGCATGAAAGTGCAAGAAAGTAAATAGGGTGCATTTTTGTTTCATGCTGACTTTTAAAATTATTTCCAAAAGACTTTTAGCTGATAAAAGGATACACTGTCCTCTGCATAAAAAGTAGAATCAAGTAAAACAAATATTCTTCTGAAATACAGCTAAAGGTTCTAGAAACCGTAGATACTGTATAACAGACTACCAGAAATCTAACAAAGAATAGAACGGATTATCCTCTGTTCCCTTTGGTCTCCTTCATGCTGTGGTAAAATGTGCTCTGTGGGTTCGAGGTGCTGAGCTATGTAGACTGAGGGATATATCGCTTTAATTGGGGACTTACTGATCTTGCAAGACAATTCCGTGCCAGACGTTATCGTCAATGTTTCTGCCACTTTTCTGCTGCGCAATCACAAAAATGATATCGGGGACAGCAGGTGATCCATAAAAGCCATTTTAAATCCTTGTTAATTATTCCTTTAGAAGTCCAATGAATAAAACAGATAAAACCAGGATCAAGATGTATCTATCCACCCAGCCGGCAGGAGGTTGCTGAACTCTGAAACCTATATCTATAATGATTTAAAATGGGACCTTGTTTGTTTCATTTGTAGGTGCATTGTGAAATGTTTGTTTTCATACTTGCAAGTTTTAATCAGCTGGCTGGCATTTTCAGTGAACTAATGAGAGACTGGGACAAATTAAGCTACAGTAGCAAGCAAGCAAGGAAAAAAAAACATCTACTGTATATGCTCTCGAGTTTAAGAAATACCATTAGAAATTTATGTCAACTAAGTTGCAGCAAGCAATAGTAAAGATTATATAGAAATAATATTTAACAATGACAACAGTCCCAGAGGTTTCTCACAACAAAATCTAACAAATAGAATAGGGAAATACATAAACCATTAAAACCAAATTAAAAAGCAGCACAGAACTTCCTGCAGCTTTCAAGGGAGGTTTTTTTTCAGCTCCTGCTCTGTCAATTTACACAGTTCCCCTTATTAAGGGTCTTCAAAACTACACTTTTTCAAAATTGATTAGTCGGTATGTTGTTAAACGATTAGTTGACAAGTTAGACTTAAGGAAGCTCTAATTAAGCTGATTTCGGTTCATGTCTGAACAGATGTTTTTCTTATGGGATATTTACACTAAACATGCTCTTGCATTCAAAAACAGCTACACAGCAAAACACATCTTTAAAAAACAAAGTCTATTAAAGAAAGCTATGAAATTTAGATTTCACTTGAATAATTTTCTACATGAGAGCTGTTGATTCTCAGGTTAGTGTAGATATATGGGATGGGACGCAACTGCTGGATATCCAAACATTATTTTTGGGTTGCATTAACCCATAGTTCTGCCCATAGGGGCTGCCCATAGTTTTCAAAAGCTATGTTAACAAATGAGATATACTGCCAGTAAAAATAAGATCATTGTATTTTGACAAGGAATCATTCCACAGGGGAAAATGTTTGTATACAAATTGCAGCAGTGCATAATACATCATATCATGAGCAAATTAAACAATCATCAATCCATTAATCAAACTCACTCAAAATGCTGACAATTTCTGACACTATTTTCTACGCATCCTGTTTTAATTTACATCACTGTATGTGGGCAGAAACAAAACATACAGAAGTGAAATCACTCATAGTAATATTATCTTCTCTTGTGAGGTACTATAGACAAGACGAAGAAGACGGATGAGATTAGTTACACTGACTCACTCTTTTTGGTACTCATTTGCATAAAATTGAACTTTTCTCACCTCTATGTCAGTCAGTGTCGATATAGATTGTCAATTTTACAATTGTGAGTTGTTAGCCGGAGAAATAAGATTTGCCACAAGTGTTTTGACTTGCGGAGGAAGAGAAAGAAAAGGAGGAGGAAGAGAAAATGGAGAATGAGTTGAAGAGGAAGAGGGGAAGAGGCAAAGGAGGAGAGGAAGAAATAGAAGGAGGTTATCTGGATGCAAACTTTCCCTGTCCACTCACACTCTTTTCATAACCTGTCCTCTTGTGCTGGGCTGAGATTAACTTGACTGGTGTAAAAAGGACTCAAAGGGAGGAAGCCACTGCTGCCAGGCCCTCTTCAATCTCCTCACCGGACTGCCACTGATGGTGGATGAATAATTAACAGCGTCGAAAGAGTTAAAACAGCACTTACATCACAGCCAATTCCCTCTTATAGCGGCTCTCATTGGGTATTCATGCCAGATCAGCAAAGCACACATGACTGGTGCCTTCCACATTAGTGTATTTCACGAAAAAATGACACAGACTTAAGGAGCAGAGAGCAGGAAGTGCTGAGGTGGCAGCACACTTCTTTACTCTGATTCACAGCGGAAGAAAAATGCTTTCAAATGAGACTAAATATACACGGCTGCACAGGAGTCTGTGCTGTGTGTGACTGGATGTCAAAGCCCCGTACCCGAGCTGTCTTCTCCACAGTGCTTCATTCCAGCGTGCTCTTATGACATTTCGCTCTGGGCAATTAAAAGGCGAAAACATTGTAAATATGAATTGAAAATCTGCTGTGCAAGCAGCTTTGCTGTGTCCGTATGCATGCATTGTGATTCAAAGAAAATCACAGCTTGCTCTCGCAAATACGACACAAATTGCTCATCAGACTGCAAAATCAAGTGCCTTAATTTCTGGAAATCAGGAGGGAGAGAAAGTACAACACAAAAAGCGCTGGAGGGTACATACAGGGAGGAGGGAGCAGGCCATTGGAAACCATAAAATACAGCAAAGGAATAAAAAAAAAAAAAGAGGAGCAAGGGAGAGTGAGAGAAGAGGGGAAAGCTGTTCTGTGCCAAAGCAACTTAGCGAGCCAAGCTGGAAATGTAGCATTTGATCACTGGGAATCTAAGGCATGGACCATAAATACATAATAAACAAAAATTAGCGGAGGCGAGCGATGTACCAAGTGTTTTATCTGCCTCGGCACTGACACAGAGGCAAGCGTAGCAAGTTAAATTCATCCATATTGATGCAGGGTGGGGAACATTTGTTAACACGTCTCTAGCATCACAATAACTAAACTGTGATGGGGGGGGGGGGTACATATGCTAAAAAAAACACTGCGTAGAATGTGATTATAGTATAGGATGGTCTATAAAAAAAAGTTTCCAGACTTTTGGAAGCTAATCTGCCGATTCAATACTATCGCGATACTTGTGTGTGATTACATAACTATGATTTTTGTTTGCTTATTAAAGACTAGACAATGGAAAATACTTGATTATACCCTTAAAAAAGGCTGTGTATGAGTCATATTAACAAAAATTATGCATCACATCTTTCTGAACTTTTATTTCAGGAGCGTACACATACACAGTGTATATTTAAAAGTACCTTGAACCATGAAACTTTCAAGTACCAAACCCCTGAACTTGCACATGAATATAATAGTCAAATGTTCAACAAAGTGCTATGTTACTTTGCATACCGTTTTAGTCACGTTTTTCCGGCGGTGTGTAAAATCCAGTGTTTCCACACTTGGGATTCAAAACGTGAAGGTGCAGAAAGAATTCTGGAAGATGTCTGATCCTCTGCCTCCATCATGGTTTTGTTTTCTCGCGCCGGCTTGAAACGTATATGACGTCATCTAATGCAGCGGCACTGCACACGCAGAGAGATCGTTGTATGAAGTCATCAAAGCACTACAGAGAACAGACGGCTCCGCATGCTTTCGAATCGCTCTCGCGGTACTTTGATGTCATACGCCGATCGTCTGCGCGGTGCTGCTCCAAGTCGAACACACCTATACATTTCTCCCTCTGTTGGAATTAAAAAGTGCTAACTTCTCCCCATGATTTTTAAGTTGTTTAAAAAAAAAATGATGGTTGTAAAATTAATCGATTTTTTCTCCCACCCCTACTACTAACCCCCAGCATAACGATCGCCTTGTAAGTAAGCCCTTTCCTAAAATAAAGAGACAAGCTATACTGTATACTTTCATTCATAAATAATCTTCATTTATTATATTTATGTAATATGTATAATATTTTCTGAAATATTTACTTTATATTAAGACGCTATCTTTCCTCCACCCACCATTAAGAGTACTTTTAATGTATAAACTACAGAGAAAAAGATAATAATTGTGATTGATGTGATTGTGTTTCTGACTAGCCTATAGAAAGAAGAACGAAATGGTAATAAATGTCAAATAAATAAATGTAAAGGTTTTTTGTTATATATTAATTAAGAATAAAATAATGTAACACAAATTTTAAGAAAATTATGAAAATAAAATTGTGTGTGTGGATCTGGGCACCTCCTTACAGACCCGTCAAATGTGATTCTATTGTTTTGCAGCCTTTTATCTGTTTTTAAAATTCAAGAACATCTTAAGTAAACTCAAAAAAAAAAAAAACAAGATTCAGGCAAGATGATTCAGACAGATTTAATCTAGACAACTAACAAAAAGTTTTGTAGATCCATGCAATGGAGAAAGCATTTAGGACTTTAGGACTTAATTTCACAACTGCCAAAAAGCACAGCCTGCGAATATTTGAATTCATGGCTCCAAACAAGCACTAAAAAGTTGCATATCACAAATACAAAGATTTGCAATTACAATCGTTCACTTGCGCAGGTTACATCAGCAAACAGCAGGAAGCATGGAATGATGAATTACTGTACGGATTCCTCTGTAATACTGCTCAGAGACACTGCTGCAGGAAATTGCTACTCCCAAATTACAGCAGCACCAAATTGCCAAGTGAGCATGGCACGCACACTCCGCATGCTCCACCTCGCCTGCCATGCACCAGTCCGCTTTATTTGAGGGGTGTCACTGTACACCTCACACCTCGCTCCGGTGTTTATGATTGGATTGTCACACGCCATGCTAACGAGCATACAGCTCATGCATGTATACAGCCCCCTGGTACCTTACCGCCAACCTGACACTTATGACAATGGTCCGTCACAGCAGAGCCAGTAGGAGAGCTGGTTGCAATGATGGAGGGTATGGTATGAGTTTCCTGACAGAAAAGGAAGGTAAACAGTGCAGTGGAGGCCGGAGAGAGTGTGTACATAACTTTAGAGTCTCTTCAAGGAAAATTAATTAGTGCTGGGCTGCAACCTTGGCATGCATCCCCGATATTTCCTAAAAGGTCTTGGTGTAGCATAATGCAAAATGGGAGCTGGCTGTGCTGAAAACTATTGACATGTGAAGGGTAAACTGAAGGGGAGGGAGGGACATGGGACCATTGAGACACTTCCTTAAATACACTTTCAAATATCTCTTAATTGGAATATTACTGCTAAACATAATGTATAACATGTAAAATGCAATAACTGGCCCTTTGTGTGGTATTGTAGGCAAAGTCAGTTAATTGCCACTGCTGTCTTTCAAAAAGCCTGCAATGACTAGCATGCAGCAGTGCTGAGCTAGAATAAATGAGACGTTTCAGGCCTTGCGTGAGGGAGACACAGGCGGGCGGTATGGGAGATGGAGCTGATACATCTTTGTGCAAATAATCTCTAAAGACCACTGTAATTGAATTTCCACAACTTTCTTGTTTGCGCCACAACAAAGAAAATTAGATAAAACAAAAGAAAGAAAAGCCAATATGGCACAAAAAAGGAAAGCGGTAAATAAATGTATTAGCAAAAGCATTTACATTCAAATGCCGAATGAAGCAAACGCATTACCTAAACACAAAGCGTTTATTCCCTGATGTGCCGACTTCACCTAAATGAACAGGCCGTTTCTCATCTCCTTTGTTTAATTCTTTAAGCTCTGCTGATGAGTCCATGAGAGCACGCTGCAGCTACTTATCCTGGTGGTGAAACGAGACTTGTGCGACTGAACTGGGGTCAAAGAATTAGTCACTCCGTGGTGTGAGAACATGTTTTCTAGGGCTGGAATTGCTGCCCTCGTTTATGATATTAATTGCTCTGGGATAAAATCGGAAGGTAAAAAAAATTAGTCCTTTACATTATTAAAGGAAGACAACATGCAGAACATTCTACCTCTTAACACTTTTTGTGATTATGGCTACTCCTGCAGGCTGGGTGTTATCGAATCCATTTCAGTAGCAGGTCACGCCACAGACTCCCTCTCACTCAGCATCTTTTAGCCAACACTGTATCTCATCATCACTGTTTTCACTGCCTCTGTCACCCAGGCTGTTCTCATTCTCTCTTATCTATTATTCCCTCTGGATACTGATAGTTAGGAATTACTCCCAGGCCTTTTTAAAGAGCACTATCTGCCTATAAACATCTCTGAAATTGACAAAGTTGAGCATGGATGAGCTATACCGCCACAATGGCAACATTGTGCCTCGCAGAATTCAATATCTGACAATATTGCGCTGTTGAAACAGCTTCCTGATTGTAAAATCCAAGACAGACTGATGAAATTAGACAACTGAAGAAGTTGAACATCTAAAAGCAGAGCCCTCAGGGGTCGCTATTATAAACTCTGACGTTGTGGGATGCTTTGCCTTCACAATACGAAAGGAATCAAAAATCAGGAATCACACAGTGATATCTGTATTATAAATTCTGCATGCTCTTTCAGATGGGGGGTGGGTTAAACTGGGTTGCCTTCTTTCTGACAGCGAGTCAGGACATTGATGATGCTGCCACCAGCTCTATCGCTCATCCTGCCATAATGGTGAAGCAATTACAGATAAGACGACGCTGCACGCCGGCATCTGCTGTGCAAATATCTATATCACATGCTGGGATGCTTCTGGATCCCCCTATAGAAAGCATCATGCCCTCCCCCTCTACAGTTTTACAGCGCACACAGTGGCGAGTGAGATGCGAGCTGTATATAAAAAGGAGGTGATCGTTCAGTTCAATTTGTGCGCATGCTGGGTAATGTGTGCATTTTGCTGGAGATATTCCAACTTTTATTAGAAATTTCCCGAGGCAAACGGAAAAGGAGGGAATGTAAATGAAAAGGCACAGCTTGTTAGAGAGTCAACTGAACTTTCCGCATTCAGAGACTCACCTGAAAGTGCCCTTCTTTAACTATTCATTGCAAAGTGCTCATTTTTGTCCACAAACATACAAAGCACCCATTAGCAGCATGGCTACAGATTGTGCTCTCCCCAGAAATCTGCTTATCGGTTTTTCTGTATTATATTGGTGTGTATATGCCCTCCTCTTCCCCAAGGTCACGGTCACATCGCAGTCTCGGTACAATGAGCATTTGGAGCGAGTGTACAGCTTGGGAAAAATAACAGGGTTGCCAACACCCAGGTGTTTCCAAGATCCACATGAAACTGCACAAAGTGGACAATAAAACAACAAATGTTCCATCAGGCTAGTTGATCCTGTTGTTCACAAAGTAAAAATAATAAAAGTGCTATTCAGTTACTTGTAATCTAGGGGTTGGGGGTGAGGATGAATGTGTGGGACACCCTACCTTTGTAACAAATAAATGAACTTGCCATTTCATTCTTGTTGTTTCTCCCTGAGAGAAGTGGGACAGCCCCTGGAAAGAGCCTGTCCAGTGTAGAAGGGGCATAAATACGGGAATAAAATTTATCATGCATATTAAACAGCAAGGCATGGCACAGAAAATACACGGCACATTAAAAAAAAAAAAAAAAGAAAGAAAGAAAGAAAAAAAGTAGAACGTGTGTGGAAAACAAAAGTGAGGGAAAAGGCCATAAAGCTAGGAAAGCCCTGGCTGATGCCAGCCTGCCCCATCTGGGAGATAAAAATGAGTGATTCCGCTCCGCATCTCCATCCAACTGCATCCCTTTAGTGCTCCAAAGCCACGCGAGAGGGAGTCAAAAGACGAGGAGGAGGGATTTAAAGCAAAAAAAATAAAAATAAAAAGCAGCTCTCTACCAAGTTCATCAAGGCTGAATTCAGCTGGAAGCTGAAGAGCGCATTCGTTCTGTGTCTCTGGCTGTTGCATATAAACATCCTCTCAGTCCCAGGGCTCATGCGTTTGGTTCCTTCATACTGAGTTCAAAGACAGAATAATTACAATGATAAACAAGGTGAGGCTCTACACTGCTCCTGCCTGAAACATACATCCCTTACAAGATGTCCTCCCTATAGCCATTTTCAATCTCCATAATTGGGTTTACACACAAAAACACACAAACTTGGATGCTGAATGCTATATTGACATGACTATAATTGCCCATAACCATATTTCTACCTGAAGCTTAGTTTAAATATTCGTATTTGTGAGGTTAAAGGTGAGAACTGATGGGTGATTTATACTCCTTCTCTGAATCAATGGAAGCCAAAGCTTTACCACTAAATCGATTGCAAGCAACGGTTTCATTTTTCAATTAGTTGCATGCGTAATTGGACTTCACAAATTTTAATAGTGAGAAGTGATTAGACATCAGAGGTTGGCAGGTGCTAGCAAGGCAGCTTGTCTCCATTTTGCACTAGCGGAGTTAGGTGTGAAGACAGCCTACACCCCCCACATAGAGCGCAGAGACTCACAGCTCCCTTCAGTACACTGGTCTGCATGCAAGAGTCCCTCATGAAGAAATGCTACAATGACCTTCTCTAGAGGCAGGATGCAGCTAAGTATTAACACAGGTTAACTCTAACAGCCTAAAGTTGTAATGGAAATTAAACAAACACTTTGCTGAGAGTTGATTTGTTTTAAAACAGAAGAAAACTGACTGTGTAGGCAGTGTGGCATTTTGCTAAGGCTGCATCCTAGAAACACAGGAACTTGATTCTAGAAATTGATTCCAATAGAGTTTAGTGTTAGCATATACACAATACATAAACACAATGTGCTGCATGTTTTCAGAACTGGAGCAATGCTTAAATATACTTGTTAAAAATGGTAAAATAATTCACTTTTTCAAATTCATATTGTAGTATTGTATGAACATGAAAAAAAATCTACAAATTTCAGTTCATTGCAGTGCATTCAGGGAATCTCTTTCAAATTTGGGCAAAAGAAGGTATCTAAGGAGGCAGTATAATTAAGTTACCTTTTGAAAGTGCTATTGCGTCGGGACCCACCTACAGATGCAGCTCACTAGGTTTTGAAAAAGAAATATGGAAAACTATCATTTTAAACAAAATAAATGAAAGAGCATGGAACGGAGCAAAATAGCAGGGGGTTGTCACTTCTACCTGGATCAACAGGATTGAAACAGTTGAACAGTACCAAAATACCATTTTTCCAAGTGACCTTAAAGGAAACGACAGACACCCTGTGGGGGCCCATCCGAGGCCAAAGGAAAATTGTCCTGTTTTCCAGCTCTCTCTATCCTACTGCTAGAGAAAATGAGCTTTATCTGTGGGACACTGCAGGCAACATGAATAATGCCCCCCTTTCCAACTGTGGCCCCTGTGAAGTCCATCAGGGTGTTTAATGGGAAGCAATCCATTTTTAATTACCACTTTTTGGAATGGAGAGGTTTGGAATGGGAAACACTTAGATAAGCTTTGGGAAGTTCCACAGATGTAACTTGGCTCGAGGCTGCACACGTACAGTTGACGAGAATATTTCCTGTTCCCCAAGGTGACATGAAACTTCCAAAGAGATATCAGATAATTACCAATACAGAGAGGATATTAATCTGAAATTAATGCACACCCATTTGATTAACTTAGGAGGGCAATGCAGTACATGGTGAGAGATCAGTATGTTTGAGTTTAATTCCTGTGACATTAATCCTGTGCTCGCAGGGATATCTGTCTGCGACGTGGAAGACAACACGGAGATGAGAAGATAGAGAGGCTCTTTATAATGTAAGGAAAAATAAACAACTCTCTCAAGTGGTGCTATACTATCAGTACAGCTACAATAATGAACACCTTTGTTTTCAACAAGGTATTTGGGCCCAATGCTGATGTAAAAAGAACAATGAGACCTCTGTGTGCGTGTCTGTATATAATATATATATATATATNTTATTTGGGCCCAATGCTGATGTAAAAAGAACAATGAGACCTTTGTGTGCGTGTCTGTATATAATATATATATTAGTGCTGTCAAACGATTAATTGCATAATCG
>SCHK01094324.1:211-11740 GCA_004124795.1 Poropuntius huangchuchieni
GAATGTGATTAATTGTGATTAATCATTTGACATCATAAGTTTTGATATATTTACAGTAGGAAATTTACAAAATATCTTCATGGAACATGATCTTTACTTTGTATCCTAATGATTTTTGGCATAAAAGAAAAATCGTTAATTTTTAACGACTTTATTTTGTTTGTATTGTTGGCTATTGCTACAAATATACTGTGATATATACTTATGAATGGTTTTGTGGTCCAGGCTCACAATTTTAAATAATACAAAATAATTTTGTGATTTCTGTCCTCAAAATCAAAAATACAATATATATTTTTTTATATAATAAATAAATTTTATTATTTATATAATGATTTATTTGAACTTTTTTATATTTGTTGGCCAAAACAATTATATTACATTAAAGTGTTTTGTGTTTTAGAAATACTGTAAGTTGTCACGTGTTTTAAAAGTTATACATTTATAGAAAATATTTATTACAAGATTTGCTTGCCAAAATGATCATTTTTACACTACACTGAATCAAAGTTTTGTGTTTTATAAATAGATTTAGTTGAAAGATTGTTTAATTATGACTACTTACTCCTTAACGTGTTGATACTCCACACAACACCCTGAAAACATCTGAAGATTAATTGTCTGTTTTTTTCAGACACAAAGAAAATATTCCTGAGCTGGAAAAAAAAAACCTCTTTTGAAAACAGGATTAGTCTCAATCAGGGTCTAAGCCCGAACAGATTGAAAGATTGAGAGGTCTAAACACAGCAAGAGGGCCTTTATTTGACTTTGACTCTAATGATGGTCTTAGCCATGTAACAACAGTAAACAGTGATTTGCGCACCCTGTCCGAAGGGTTGGGGATTTTAACTTGCGACATTGCCACATTAACATGCCCTGGTAGTCTAATGCTGATGACACTAGAGGATATCCGTGATTTCTTTATCCTTCCTTTTCCTCAGGTTATGATGTCAGCAGGTTAACTCGACATTTGTAGAGCCATTCTATTCTTGTGTCAAGCTTAGACAGCTGAAGAGAATAGCGACACCCCCCCCCCAAACACAAACGTCAGGTTCTTAATGGAAAACACATTTCAGTTCTGCTGACACAGAGTGCTTCCTGACTGGTCTTCTTGTTCGCATTGTATTTTATCCCTAAATCAGTCAATCTGCACTTATTAGTAGGTAAATATAGTAAAATGTGAATTACAGTTCATCACAAGCTCAATCAACAGCACTTATGGCATAATGGTGATTTTGTTGGACATGTTTTCGGAAATGTTTTTATTTGATATTTCATGGAGCACATGAATATTTTAATCTGATTGAGATTCGTATTCCTGTTTGATTTGGGCTTGATGGATGTTCAGAGCTAAAACCCTCAGGTAAAAGCATATTGTGTGAAGTCAGACGTTCGGTGTAAATGTTCTACATCATCTCACAGGCAATACATCTTCAGCTCATGTTGTTGTTGTGTATTACTCCGCATTAGATGCTTCGATAAGCTTTGGGGTTTTTATCATAGCTTGTTTTCGCCGCTTGAGCGTCAAAGGATTTACGATGAGTGTCGTCCTTTGTAAACAAAGAGTTTTGCTTTAATATACTTTGCAGCCTCTTTTGTCCTTCAGCTTTTATCAGCTTAGCCACACAGACTTATCAGGGCTTGAGTGTATGTGTCTGTGGGTCACCCCTCCCCCCCTTTATGTCCTGTATGGGGGCACAAGAGGGTGTATAATATGAGTGTTTGTGCATGTGAGGGTGCAGCTGACTGGATTATCTGACACAGAGTCTTTCAGCTGTCACTCATTTAATGGTTATTACTGGGTTCTCGTGGGAAAAGCGTACAGAGTTACACCAAGTCACCTGTTTCTCTGTAAATGACTGTTAGAATTTAGATTCTGTGACAAATTGTTTAAGTACCATCAGAAAAGAACAAAAGAAATACAAATCTGTATTTAGATTTTGTGCATTTATTTGTGTCAAAGAAGTAATACATGCTGATTTAAAATAGAAAATTCAGAACAGAAATAATATTTTTAAATATAAATATTTAAAATCTTTTTTACACCATTAGAAAATCTTTTTTTTTTAACTTGGCAAAAACCAACTCAATACAAAACTTACAAAAGACCTTCAAATTCCTCTTCACCGTAACAAAAGTACAAAGACGTGTCACCAAAAAACTGACATCACATTTTTTTTGTGCATGCAAAAGTGTAGCTGAGATGAGAAAAAATGTTTTCACAGCTTATACTCTTCAGTGCACGTGAAGACTGTGAAAGAGGTCTGCTTTGTAAATCTAATGTGTATTGACAGCATGAATCACCTTTAAACACATGGAATGAAAGACACTTTTGTTCTATGGAGAGAAAACACCACCCTGGTTATATCCAGGTCAGCCATCAAATATATACACAATATTGCACAATCTATTTTTTCACCCAACATTTACTTTGTAGGGAAAATGAATCTTACACACTAAGAGTCCAAACAACGCTGAAAATCTTCCATTACAGCCCAAAGGCTGAACGCAAGATATTTAAGGCTATACAAAATGCCAGCAATCCCCTAAAGAGGAAAAACAAGAGGAATGTCATCTTCCAATTAAATATTGACAGTTTCGCAACAGGTTTAAAAGTGAGGCAATTAGAAAAGTTCAGCATTGTTGACCTGAGTGTCATTACAATTTGAGGTTAAATACAGTAAGAGCTTAAAAATCACTAATATTGTTTGATCAAATAAGCACGCTATCGAAAACCCCTCCAACCGTTCATTAACAGTCTTAGTTGTATTACTGTACATGAACACTTATTAGTACACATCATAGTGGGCAGTGACAGCTTTGTTTCACAGAAGAATTGTGCGTTAAAGGTTGTGGCTAAGCTGCTACATGGCACTTGGACTAGAAGCAAGTTGTGCGTGCTGCTGCGTGTGAACTTTAAGTCCTGGGGCTGTGTAACCTCAAGATCTAATTTTACACAGTGTTCAGAGCCTATATGTTCTCTGCAAGGCTTCACTAATGTTAGGTGTATGACACATGCCAAATAACTCCCTGCGGGGTTAGCAATATATCTGGTCTATGTGTGGGAAGCCCAGCTGAAAAACTGTGAGCATTGTTGGTAAGATAACATGGTACTGCATACATCTGACTTATTATTCTAAAAGTTCTTCTCAGCACAGGGTTTTAAGAGCCCCCGAGGTACAGAGCAGAGTTTGCATATGGTAGGGAGTTGGAGACTCCACTTCCACCACACGCTCTGGCTTGAACGGGGGCAGCTGAAACCTGAAGGGTGACACCTTTTTCTTTAAAATCTGCCCGATGCCCATGGAAGGGAACTTGATGCGGTGCTGAGGGCTGTCAGGTTCATCACTACCTCCGGTGCTAGGCGCGCTACCGCTTGACTCTGAGGAGCTCGGCCACTCTGAAGCGGGAGGGCTTTTCTTGGGTTGAGGTTTGACGATGAGAAAAGGTGGGCTGTCGAGTTCATCGCCACCCACGCTGTTAGGTGGGCTACCGCTTGACTCTGAGTAGCTTAGCCAATCTGAAGATTTCTTGGGTTGAGGTTTGACGATGAGAACAGGTATGCTTGGGATCGTGGCCTTCTTCAAGTATGAGCTATCGGGCTGAAAAGCAGACACGTGTCGAGGTGGAGAGAGCTCTCCGTTGGTCAGCTTGTACCATGGTGATGGAGGAGTGTCTTTGCTCGGTTCCTTGCTTGCGGAAGCCCAGGAATGCGCGCCGAGGGAGGAAGGTGGCCGGGCGGGGACATTGACAGCTTTTCTGGAATCTTTGGAGCTGTCTTTCTGGTCCGGCTGGGTCTCGGGTGTAGGATGGGTTGGGGTTGACTGTGGGGTCGGGTACAGGGGGTGGATCTCCATGTACTCCAGAGAGGATGAGGTGATGCAACCATCACGTCCTGAGTAAACATCTTTAAAACCTCCAGTCACAGCTTTCAGAAGACCTGAAAATGAGAGAGGAAAGAGTTTGATTCAGAACAGATCCAATTCTTGTGTTATTTGTACAAGCAATTACTAAATAGTGTGCTGACATATTTTCTATTCATATTTCCATTACTCTGTCATATAGAAAGTGAAAGTCTGCTGGGCTAGAGAATGTCTTTTGAGGTTTAGCACTTGACATTTTAAATTGCTTTAGGAGATGATGTTTTTAGTTTGTTCTGACTGTTCTATCTGTCTATAAAAGAAAAATAAGGCAAAACAACATAGGACCTAAGTGATTTTGATTGTATGGACAGACAAACAAATAAACTGAGACATTTTTCTAAAGTAAATCCTACAGGTTAGAAGTGATGTGACGGTGAGTAAACTCCAAACTCTTTTTGGCTGAGCTATCGAAGTAAGAGAAAAAATTCCAACTAAATGTACTATGTTCCCTTTTATATTGCGTTGAAGCGTCTTTGAGGCTCTGAATACTTCAGTATAGTCACATGGCTAGGGAACCAAGCAAGTAAGAATGAGCGGAACAGGTTTTCTATACATGTCTTTCATGTTCAGTGATCTTTCTACGTGATTACCTGAACAGCCCTAAAGGGTTTATGAGTTTGATTTACTGTCACCCTGTTTGCCAAGTAAAAATTTTAGGCCTATGCCTCAGGTATCAGAGCTTATTTCAAAGCTGCTTTCAACAAAGAGCTATATTTAATTTGTACAATTGTGCATACTTTACATTACATTTAGTCATTTAGCAGGTGCTTTCATCCAAATGAGGACAATGGAAGCAATCAAAATCAACAAAAGAGCAATGATATGCGAATGCTATAAAAAGTCTCAGTTAGCTTAACACAGTACACGTAGCAAGTACGTGTGTATAATAAATTAATAGAAAACAAACAGGTAGAATAAAAAAAGATTATAAAAGCTAGTGTTCATTTTTTTTTTTTTTTTTCACCAGGAGGGAACATTTAATTTAAAAGTCCGTGAAAGTGATTTTGTGCCTTTTTCGTTCACGTTCACTTGCAGAAGGCAAGCTTCTAGAGGGCACATAAGTCAGAAGTAATGAATTTAGGTAAAGGGTTTGTAGGCAAACATTAGTGCCTTGAATTTTATGCAAGCAGCTATTATATGTAGTATTCATTCTCATTCTCAGACAATTGTCGTCACATACTCCTAAATCATCAGTTGTGTGCCAAATCTTAACCCCATGATTGGTTCATGCATGTCTATGTTGTACTGTGTCTATAGTCTAGTTTCAGGCTCTCACCATTTCTGTGTTTCTTCTCCTTGGTGGGACCTTTGTTCACAGCGAGATACGCGGGCGTCTGCTTGGGTGGAATCGTAATCTTCTCAACGTGCTTCCTCCATTGAGTCTGAAACAGCTCGCTCTTCTTCTCCTTCTCCATGTTGTACTGTTTCTCCTGTGAGAGCCAGACAATGTTAAACTCAGGAGACAGAACTGAAAATGCTTCTATGGAGGACATGTCGATGTCATTGTTTTCTCCAACTTACCCTGTACTCTTTTGTGAGTCTGTTCATCTTGTTGTTGAGAAGGAAGTACACAGTCAGCGTGTGGCAAGCTTTGTTAGTGAGCACCGCGCTCAGAACCTCACTGTGTTTGTAGCCCATTTTCTCTGTCATGTGGAGAAGAACCATGTGGTTGATCTCCGTAATGTGGATCCTGAAAGTTACAACAAGATGTTTTAGGCCACAATATGTCATTGAAGATCTAAGACACAAGATTTGGCTTTGACCTTCAAGCATATTAGGTCACTAACCTATTTAAGTAAGGGACTCCAGTGTGAGGGTTTCCCAGCTGCAGCCATGGGTCTGCCATCACTTGGTGGATGTTGGGTCTCTTGTCGGGGTCAGGCTCGAGAAGTTTCTTCAGCAGACTGGTGGCAGCTGTGAACACAGACAGGAAGACATGAAGCATTTGTGCTATCAGTCGCTGTGTTTAACTGATTTATTAGGACAAATCAGTCATTATTTATTAGGACAACACACATTATGTTGTGGTAAAGATTATTCAGACTTTCTCCTACATATTACATAAGTCAAAGAATGAGCGCACAGCCTTGCGTCCTTGAGACGCTAAATACAGGTGTTATATAATGAGGCTAATCTCATTTCAACACTGCATCATCTTGTAGTAATATATCCAGTCACAGATTTAGTAGTGAATGAACCACCTGTTAATGAGAACAATCATGTAAGTGTAACGCAATGGAAAACAGAATGCGATTAACCGTAATGTTAAACTAATTTTATCTGGAATTCTGCTTGCATCATATCATTCAATGAAGAACAAAGATTAGATGACTCTTTTAAGGTACATGCTATGGAAGCACTTTACTTCTGTGGAAGGTTAATAGATGCTGTTACAAAATCTGAACACAGCAAATCATTCCTTCTCGTGACTACAACTAGTTTTTCTTGTGGTTGAAAAAAATAAGTAACCACTTGTCTGTCATGTTTGCAGTAAACAGTGTTTATGAGCCAACGGAACTGCATTGAGAATTTTAAGTATGACTTCTTGAGTATGTTGTAATTAAAAAATAACTATGATAGTTCCAGGTAAACCTTGTGCAAACCTCACTGTTATGACACAAATACTAATTATAATCTAACGCATGACATACATAAAGATTTCATTAGAAAAATAGTTTGGCATGCGATCATGTTGGCACTAAAGCATGTTTTTCTATGTTAAGCAGGTTTTGTGTTGCTGGCAACCAGCTACGAAATAGAATGAGAGAAGTCACTGGATTAGTGAAGTTGGATTATGAAGATTCTCTGCTTTATTAAATATGGCTTTCATCACTTAAAATATTTAAAACTCTGGTGGATACCAGACCCTCCCTATTGTTTTCAATTTAGAATTCAAAAACATCATATTGGACTAAAAAAGGTGTAGTTTAACAGAGACTGCATTCATGCTTAACATTTGGAGCATGATGCCCATTAGAACCTAAATTGTAGAAGGACACAAGCTTATTTTTAGCATGTAATAGTTGCTTGTTCTTGTTTCAATGCGACCTTTGTGGTCATAAAGAACCATTGGGAATCTCAGAGATGCAGTTCTCTCAATACCTGAAGAGATAGATGGAGGTAGAGGGTTCATATCCTTGTCCACCATCCTCTGATGCAGGGCTTTCAGGCTAAATGGCTCCACGGTGAACGGTAGGGTACCGGTCAGCATAGCATACATGTTCACCCCTCTACATTGAAACACATACATGGAGTCAAATTCAGAAAAAATGTAACAAATGCAAACTTAGAACACTGTGCTTCACATTTCCTGAACTCACATTGACCAGACATCCACTTTGGGCCCATATTTCTTTCTTGAGAGAAGCTCAGGGGCAGCGTATGCTGGGCTGCCACACTGTGTGCTGAAGGGATCAGAGTATCCCAGAATGCCTGCACAGTTACTAAGTCCAAAATCTGTATGGGGAAACAGAGAGAGGGTAATTGCATGTACTTTCTCATAGAGGGACTGACCTTCCAACTAGGAGGGGTGCAAAAGGGTTTATGGCTGCCAAACACTAACCCCGTCTGTCACACACAGCTGCTAAATAAAAGCCATGCGTTTGTCAGCCGTCTCACAAAGAGGTGAGAGGTCATTTGTTTTTAATGACATACTGATTGCTCAATCAGTGCTCACCACATGCTAAAGATGAACACTTCCATGTCACTTTGTGCTGTTGAGTAGCATTTAAAAACCTTGCATAATGTAGATCTCAGACAATGCTTACCGATCAGCTTTATGTTGTCTTGTTCATCAAGTAGGAGATTTTCAATCTTTAAGTCTCTGTTGAAATGAAGACAGAAAAATGTATTTAAACATCTTTAATGTATCAAAGTATCCAGCTGAACTAAAACAAAGACACAATATTCTCTGGAGTATCAACACATGGTTTCAGAATTAATTCACTATTCTTTGTCTCATTTAAAGTTCCCTTTTGATGACCTCACACTTCGTTTCTCACCTGTGAACAACTCCTGCCCTGTGCAGGTGCTCCACCGCCATGACTAGCTGGCGTACATATTTCTGGGCTTCTCTTTCTTCCAGCCTTTTCTTCTCATAAATATGGTTCATGAGGTTTCCACCAGGACAAAGCTCCATGACAAGATAGTAGCTGTTCTCTGTCTCCAGGATGTCCAGCAGTTGGGTGATGTTGGGGTGCCGGATCATCTGCTGAATATGTCCTTCACGACGCAAGTTCTTTGTGACATACGAGTCCTTTTTGGCCTTCTTCTTGTCAATCACTTTCACTGCCACCTATGGGAAAAAATAAAAAAAGACGATTTAGTCAATATATAAAACACAACTGGAGTGCTTGATGTACAGAATTATTCTAATGGGTGAGGCAAGCCAGACTAAGACAGACAGAACTCTTATTTGCCTGTCTCCTCACGTCTCAAGGGTTGAATGTTCGACTGTCCTCTGAGATGCTGTAGAGGACTTGATGGGGGAGGGATAAGGACAAATGACCGATGTGTATCCGTTGGAACACCTCCAATTGAAGGAAAAATCTCCAAATGGCTTGTTAATGCCACCCATTTGTCACCAACATGCCGTAAACGACTAATGCTGTATAAACAACATTGAGTCAAACAGAACCCCCCCCCCCCCCCCCCCCCCCACCCCACCCCCCTCAAATGTTCCTGTAAAATGCAATTAATACAAAAGAATTAGCAACATTTCACTGTTATTTTTGATTAAGGTGGAAGGGGAGGGTCTTTGTTCTTTATCAAACAGGATTTCTTTGTCCTGGGTTGAAAGTCCCTCTGTATGCTGTAACAATAGCCTTGATAAAAGAGCCCCCCGAGCGTGACCTAAGAAGGGTTCAAGAGGTGACCTGCCGTGCAACCACAAATCATTAGGTACAAAAAGAATCTGTTGAGCAAACCGGTCATACATGGCCAATTGAGAAGATAATTGGCTCAATTACTTCAACTGAGGCGCATGTTAAAAGACGTACTGAGAAAAAAGGGCAGAATCCCCTCCCTAAACAATCCCCTAAAATACTAATCCGACATCACTGGATCTTAACCACGGTGTTTTGCCAGCATTGTTGATGGGGGCCACTGGTGGTCGATGGTTAAAGGGGGGTGGCGGGGGGACCCCCAGAGCCTCAGACTAATGTGTTGTTTTTCTCTCCGGCAGACAAAGGCGGCGAGGGTGAAAGTGGGTTAGATATGCTCACAACATACATGGGAGAAGCATGTGCTATCGCCCACCGATCGTGAGCCCCGCCCCACCCTGTCTGTTTTTCTAGGTGATGTCAGAGAACGAGAGCGAGGCAGGAGACAAGAGGAACACGAGGTAGCCTCGCTTCTCTTTGTGATTGCTAGCGTTTGCATCATCGCCCGGGACAGACCTCTTCTTCCCACAGCAACAGTGAAAGCAGGCAAGGAGGCTGAACAAATCCCTAATATGCTAAGAAGGTATTTCAGGTCATTCACTGGAAGTGCAATCAATGAATCTTTCTACATGCGAATACCAGCTACACCCCATAGAATGTCATTCCAAGGAAGACAGCAGCCAGTTATGAAGAAAATCACACCCCACTCACAGAGAAAGTGCCATGCAGAGTCAATGAAATGTTAAAAAATAAACACACCCTAGTAACTAGATTTCACATACTGAGCATACCATTTGCTGATATGTAGAAGTGAAAAACAACTATTGGTTATAAATATCTCTCCATTCATTCTGAATGGCTACACACTTTCTCTGGGGTAATCTGAGATTAATATAGACACCTGAATGCAAACAGACTCAAGGATGGTCTCTGTTACCTAATTTAATTTTCGTGATGAGGAACATGAGACCAGTGAGAAACAACTCAACTCAACCTGATGATCAGGGGATGGTGTTTCTGACATTCTTCGCCACCCAAAGACAACATAAACCGACTTCTTGGTATTCTGCTTTTGACATATGACAGTAAACATTTGTTTTAGAATGAATGACTAAATAACATATTACAAAGCATTCAAGTCATGGTCGAGACTATCTTTGCCTGCCGTAGACACTGAAGGGAGGGGGGGAAGGCAGTTGACCAAAACAATTTAGCTGTACAGATGTTATTTCTCTTTAACTTACAGTTTTCATATTCATACATGATATGAACAAATAGATGAACTAGCTGCAGTATAAATGACAAATGCAACAACAGCATTCAAGTCGTGTATAGGCTGGATTTTAAACAGTTTAGACTTAAATTGTGTTATTTTTACAGCTAACGATTTCTTATTCAGACAATGACATGAATGAATATTTAAACTAAAAGCAGTAAATAAACAAATGGAACAGTCATGGTCTTGGATGGATTCAGACTAATTTATATTGACTGGATGTTTTGTGCTTTCGTTTTCGACTGCTTGCAGAATGATATAAACCAATTGTATACCTGTATATTGACAACACTATCATTATGCGATTTTACAGTGTCATTTAGATATAGTAAGCTAACAATGCGTCAAAGCAAGGCACACTGGATCTTCTCACCTTCTCGCCGGTGGTCACGTGAAGCCCCTCTCGCACTTTAGCGAACGAGCCTTCTCCCAGCTTCCTCCCGATCAGATAATTCCCAACTCTTTTCGTGTGGTAAAAGTTTCGGACGATGTCAACTTGATGAGCGCTGCTAAGAGACGAAGGAGGTGTGTTTTCTGTTCCTGCGGGAGCCAGGGGAGCTTTCACCCCCAAAATCCTCCCGCTGTCCGTCCCCATGTCTGTTCCTGCATCGGGCATCCCTGCGCCTGTTGAACAAAACCGTTACTGCTTGCCAAGAAGACCTCTGTGAGAATGGGACATCTGAATCCCTGTGCCTAATACTAAACCCTGACACACGCACCACCTGTTCGGCTCAGCTGGCTGTCAGTACGCAAACTATAAGATTGTAATAGTTTTACGTAAGTATTGCATTCGTCATGGGATAATGAATAAAGCTACTCGGTCCTAATCTAAATCAAATGACCAGAACGTCTTATTAACATGCAGACGTCTCCGTACGGTTAAGCTGAAGTTTCCAGCACCTCTCTGTATCTGAGTGAGCAGTAAGTGAGTGTCTGACTGCTGAGTCTCTCACATTTGTTGTTTGAAGTTAGTTTCGCGGCACGGGGTGGGGGCGTTTCTTATTTGCTAGAAAATCCCCTCTCAGTCACTGGGCTGAAATTTAATCCAATCAGTGGTCGCGTCGGGACCAGAGTTTCCGCCCACCCTGGAGTTGTAAAACTAGCCCCGCCCATGCTTACCTAGACAACAAAGAGCATGTTGCTGAGGGGTCAGATTCGCCGTGATACTTGATTTCTATCTGCTTTCCCCGGTGATGGTTTACGTAGACCGCTTTTGGCTGACCTATTGGTCGTGACTAAATTATCTATTGATTATTCATTCACACAGAGATGCTAATGCACACACAAACACGTTTTATGCAGTGATGTCATCATGCATATGTTGTAGTAGAGCATTGATTTAATTTGCTTTAACTAATTTGCTAATGACATTCACCGCATTAGACAGAATTACATTTTTATTATTATCTAACATTATACTTTGTATTTTGTACATTATCCATATTCATCC
>SCHK01094641.1:2538-14075 GCA_004124795.1 Poropuntius huangchuchieni
ACAGTTTTTGACACGGCGCGTCAAACCAAAAAAACAAACCCAGCGGTTTTTAAAAAATGACGCTTTTACGCCTGCCGTTTTTCGCGTCGGTGTGCACACTCACATTGGCGCCTATCACGCGCTATATTCGGCCCGGTGTAAACAGGCCTTAACAGTGTTTTAATCATGTGTTAATTTTTTCATAGACAGGTTTTCATGTCACATTTTTATTTTTAACATTCATTTTCATAACAGTCTTCAGGTATTTTCATTATCTTCATGCCCTTGCATTTACTTAGCACGCCTTTATTTACATCTGTTGCACCCTACACAGACATAAAGCATGATTAGGCTCTCACTGTTCTCCTTTACTAAGCCCCTAAAAGCCCCAACACCTCCCACATGAGAATTACATAAATATGAAGCAGTGCCACTCCATTTCCCTCTGCACACCATTTTAACTAAAGACTGGCCTGGGTCTCCCCAATCACAATAATTCAATGGCATCAAAGGATCCTCAAGCAGCCCCTCATCACCAGAGAGAGCGACACATAAAAAGCTGGTGGTCAGGGGTTAAGCATCCTGTCTCTCGTTAACATTTTATCCAAGCTGATCGTTGACAAGCCACTTCCCCCGATGATATTTTATAGAAGTACAGATGGTGGTTGAAAATATTGGCTGTGAATGTTTTTCCATTTAAAAACCACCATGATAAAATTGCATTTACTGAGTACTATGTGGATTGAAGTCGATATATTGAAGTGTCAGAACCTTGGGAGATAATAGCAATCTTCCGCAGATGTGGTGTATTAATGCCATGATACCATGAGGAATCAAATGTTCATTGATCTTTTGAGATAAATGTGTTTTATGTACTATGAAAACATACTGTAACTTGTAACTTTTTGGATATAATGTACATAATGCTCAAAAAAAAAAAACTACAACAACAAACAACTGTTGTTCACGTTTCACCTGGATTGCCGCTATTAGGGTGGGGAGAGTAGGGCAAGATGTCTCACACAGGGTTTATTATAATTTTTTGTTAGCATACATTTTCTACAAGGCATTAAAATGAATTGTCAAAGCAAACTTATTCAGGTCTAATATAAGCAACACTGAGAAAGAAGCATATCACTGATGCATATAATGACAGGTCTGAGCAGAAGATTTTGCTGCATTAGGTGAGGCAGTGGTTATTATTTATTATTCATGTTGGTTGCCATGCTAATGGAAAAGCAAATCATGCATATGAATTCATATATTCTTTCTCTTGAGTAGCTTACGTAACTATCAACATGACATGAGTAATAGCATGTGATTGTGGCAATGCAAATTACCAATAATAACAAATAACTAGATTCTGATGAAACTGTGACAGGTGTTTACCATGGAAGAATTCACTGCCACAATGTCAAAATTTTTCCTATTTACTAGGTATGGCAAATGGGCCTCAAAATGCTCCCCCAAGGCAAACCAGTGCTAAGACATGACTGGGGCTCCAAGGGCCCGAGAAATGGCTGAATGCCCTGGATAGTTCATTGGGTGTGACTACGTGGTTGGCAGATGTCAGCTGCTTGTTGTTGTCTGAATAAACAGGCCCCAATCCCTTGTCTCTACGATGTTCTGCTCCAGAGATCTCACTCTGATACCTTTTCAAAGTAAGTTTAAGGGGTTGATTGCTAGGGTGCCCTACGAGGTTGCCAGGGCATAACAAAGAGTGGGTGCATCTCAATCAGCTCCCTAGCTTGTGAATCAGTAGATCGTGTACACAAGTTCGGTCACTGGTAAGTTCCCTGACTCACTGCACGTTGTTTCCGGTAAGGGAGCATATTGAGCACTGATGCACCCTAGTTTTTGCGGTGCATTGTGTATATTTTTAGGGAGCGAACGCTCCAGTGCACTGGAAGGATTTCGCGATTGACACAGCCCCTAGAATGGCCAACTCCCTGATCAATACCCTTACTACTGAACAAGGGAGCTGATTGAGCACTCAATGTGTTTGATACTTTAATAAATGGCTGTTTGCCAGTTCAAGCAATGTGAGCCTATCCCTAAGTCTATCCCTATGACATGGAGGAAGAGGGAGAAGAAACAAAAAAAGGGGAAGGAGGTCCTCCTTGATGAATGATGAATAATGAAGAAAAAGAATGAGGAGCAAGACTAAAAAGTAGAAGTTGGAAGATGAAAAATAATGAGGAGGAAGAAGGAAAAGGAAGAGGAGGAATAATGATAAAGAATAAGAAAGAGTAGAAGAATGAGGAGAAAGAATGAAAAGGAAGGAGAATGAGAAGAAGAATGAGGAGAAAGAAGAATGAGAAGGAGGAGGATGAGAAAGATGAGAATAAGAAGAATGCGAAAAGGAAAAATGAAAAGGAATAGGAAGAATGAGAAGAGGAAGAATGAGAAAGATCATAAAGAATAAAAAAGAAGGGAAAAACGAGGAGAAAGAATGAAAAGGAGAAGAACAAGGAGAAAGAAGAGTAAGAGAAGGAAAAAGAATGAGAAGGATGAGGATGAGAAAGACAAGAAGGAGAAGGAAGAGGTGAAGAAGGAGAAGGAAAAGAATTAAAAAAGAAGAAGAGAAGACGATATGAGCACAATCGTCAAACACACAGATCTGTCTTGCACGTTTAAATACAAAAATGATGAAAAGGCTTCGCAGTAAAAGACAAACTACATACTGTGTGAACGATCCCTTATCTTGTCTGTTAGCTCACCTTCCACCTGTGAAGGTCCTTGATCACTTCAGTCTCATCTTAACAGTTCAAGCAGCACATTTCAGCACATTGTGGATTTTTTTATATATCCACCAAAATGTTATCCTTCCTCTGTAAACAGACTGTTATTGAAGAATGAGGCACAACAGCAAACCTGCAGAGATTGCTGCTCCTCTCACGTGTGAAGAAGGATGAACAGCAGAAACGTACTATTAAATACTACGGGTGGAAAATGCTCATAAAAAACTAAAATATGGAAGGATAAATCAATGAAATGACCCCTTTCAAGTCAGAAAGAATGTTAATGGATTTGTTACATTATCATGCATATTCCGTTACGGTGCAAATTAATTTACAGCAAATATTTTAATAGCAATACAGCAGACACGCTAATGCCCCACAGAGTCCTACCATTAATCTAAAAGAGTGCCTGATGGGGCGTATCTGAAGGTTTTTCAGGTGACAACTCTGTCAGAGCTCAGCCCGAGTCCCTCGCTCTCCTGATTTAATGAGTGTTTAGGTTCAGCCTGTTTGCAGCCATCACAGCCATCACAGCCATGGTGCTTATGGCAGGTTAGAGCTAAACTTCCTCTCCCCCGCTGAGGGGGAAGACGACACCGGATCCACCCCAGTCACCTCCTCATCCAGCATGCACGGCCTGTCTGCAGCTAATCAGAGGAGACTAGAGTCATTAATTATGGGCGCAGAATGAAACTTCCCCCTTTGCCTTCTCCCTTAACAAAATGACAGTAGTTTCCCACTGATCAGATGCGTTACTGTTATATTAGCTGCCTGTCTAGTTATCTCGCAGTTGTGTTCTTGTACTCTGACTGGATTGTGGGCGTTGTTGTGGGATTGTTAGTGGGGTCCTGATGAGGCAGCGCGCCGGTGCCGGCCTGTCACGGCTTTGAAAGGAGGGAATGATTTAATTGATCTGATTTTTTATGCATGAATCATGTGGATGAGCCTCACACAGGGGGGCAATCTTAACAGCCTGGTTTCACAGGAGGATCATTCATCTTGCTTAGAGTGTCATCTCAGCATAGGTCAGTTCTTATCACAGTTTTGAAAAATCCGAAACAAGTAGGTGTGGAACGATTCAGAGTCGAGGGAGGAGGGGGAAGATGGGTAGGGTAAGAACGATAATAAACCTTATCAGCACGGCTTGTGAATATTAATCAAGGGTTGTAATGTTTGCACGGTTGTCAAGAGGTTTTATTTACCTTCTTATTTTTATTTATTTATTTTTAGGGTTTTTAAATCAAAATATCAGGTTCTAGCATTATGCAATGCACAAAAAAAAACCAAATACATATTGTATACTTTAAATGTACATTTTTGTTTGGAAATGAATGTACAATCACATGCTAAGCCATTTGCAAACAAATTTATTACATTAAATTATATTATATTTTTACTACATATTAATACTTTTTTTAATTAATGCAATGAATTCAAATACATGTTTTTAATCTGTAATTTATTGCACAAATACACACTGAGCTGTTTATAAATGTATTTATTACATTACATTGTATTATATATTTACTATATATTATATTATACTTTTTAGTGAATGTAATGAATCATGCAAGATCACAATACACTCCAAATTTGTATAATTTTTATATTATATTATATATTATATTCACAATATATTACAAATATTTTCTTTTATTTAATGCACAAACAATCTGAGTTGTTTGAATTTGCATAAAAAATGTAATCAAAAAGTTACCTTATTAACTTCAGACTGCTTTTCCTCAATGCTATGTACAATTTCAATAACTGTTTTTCATGATTCACAAATACAAGCAGTCACAATTGTTAAAACGCTCACAGTAATCATGGAGAAATGGGAGTTTATATGCAAAACAATCAGTGTCATATCACACTTCTAATTAACCTCGGTCTGGCTTTCTGTACATCAAGAAAGACAACTAGATGCACACAGATATACAGTATTGAAGGTTCTCGTCATTGATCAGCATCAGAGAAGCCATGCAACATAGTTTTTTTTCAGCATGTAGACAAACACTCGTGACCCATGTTTCTTTGAATCAACTCATCATTTGAACCATGTGCCTTCAGGAAAAGGTCACGTGTGTCATGAATAATTATGAGACAGAGTTATGAATAATTATGAAACATAACAACCGTAGACTACCATCAAAACATCATTTTCTGTTCTAAACATCACATCATTGTTGATTTCAAGTACAAAAGAAAAAACAAGACAAAAATATAGTTTTAACCCTTGTGCTGTGCTCCACCTAATTTGGCGTTTCCACTCAAAAATTACTAGCCTTTTAAAAATCTTTATGTTAATGCAAAAATCTTGAATCCAATCTTTGTCAAATTGTTTTCTTTTAATTAGCATAAATTTTGTATTTCTTTTTGGAACTCAATTATCTGAGGCATGTGATGTTTTGCAGTGAAAGAAGAAAATCTTCCAAATGTTCATTCAAAAACTGAGGTGCATAAAAAGAACAAAACCTATCCAGTATTTGGTAATTTTTGTAGCCTTTTTTTGTTTGTTTTTTTGACCAGAAACATGACAAGGGTAGGGGTGTGTGTGTGGGGGGGGGGGATCATTTAAATAAATAAATAAATAAATAACATCTTTGGGGAAGCTGTTATACCCTGTGTGAGCAAAGTCAGTAAGTTTAAGTCAAATGTGACAGCATTCACTAGTGTTTTCAGGGAAATAAAGAAAACCCTATCCAGATCAAAATAACTGAAACACAACATACAGGATGTTCTTCCATCCTGCATAAACAATGTGTATCTGTTAGCATAATAATAATAAACAAAAATGTGTGCACTTGAGTGAGGGCTATAATGCTAAAAAATGTGCTATAGTTTAATGTCTCTATAAACAAGACAAGACAACACCTCAAGCTGCTGCCTGAATGCTCTGGAAGCTGGTAGCAACGTGCAATCACAAGCCTCTGGAGACCAAAATGACGCCAAGATCACCTCAGAAAACTGTTGATATCAGAAATAGTGAAGAAAAAACCTTCCACAAGAGTTAGTTCCAGCTGGAGGGAGTGATTAGAGAACGCTTCACTCACATTCTCTGTTCCAGACACGCTGTCAGTTTGATGCTTGGCTACACCCAAAGTTTGATGCTTTGGCTTCTTTTGGAACCATTTTCATTGCTGGAGAAGAAATACATAAACTAACTGGCCAATGTTTGCCTGAAACATAAGTTATTTAAATGTTAACCTCTTGTTTATTGAACTTTTATATAAAAAAAACCCTATATCCTCAAAGTCATGCTGTTGGTCTAAATATCAGCATGGCCCGAGGCCCAATCACAGCCATGCTGATAGCGCACTGAGAAGCCCTACTAGTGGATGACCTAGTTCAGGACCACCACAGACAAGGCTGGAGAAGGAGGTGCTTGGCAGTGGAAGTGGGATGCAGAGCTTTGCAAGTCAATCCCTTTGTAGAGCTTTGGTGAAATTCGGTATCACAGGAGAGAAGAGAAGAGCCATCCACAGAATGGCTAGCGGATTGCTGCTAAAGCACGATCACAGACTCCATCAACCTCAGCTGAGTGCGCCACACATGTGTGCTCACTCTCCACATCAATACTAAAACTCAATGAAAAGTGAAGTGCATTGGGATGTATTGTGAATTGCAAAGTGAAATTAGTCAAATAGAAGAAAAAAATAACTAGAGAAGAGCATTTTGCTAGAAATATGCAATACATTAAATATATTTTTACTTCACCTGGTGTCTTCATTATTTAACGTTTAAATAAATCTGTTATGAAAACAGGTTATTATATACAGATATTTTAAATGCTTGTTTTTTAATAAGTTGGAACAGAAACAACTATAAGAAGTTCATATAAAACTCTCCTATGTGCAATTAAAATGTTTATATAACAAAGTTTGCATTTAAGTGTTGAACTGAATTGCAATTACATCAACTATTTTTAGTTTTGTTTTCTGGCTAAATAAACTTTAATTTCGGTTTCTGTGTTTAAGTAAAAAAAAAAAAAAAAAAAAAAGAAAAGGTAATTAAATAATTAAAAAAAAAAAATTCTGTGCTTCATTAGAACCAATATCGCACACCACTAAGTTACTGTTACTAAAAGCAATGAATTACTGTATATTTAAGCTATAGGACCATATCTTTTAAATTCAAAACTATTCAATAATATAAATCAGAGACATATTTCCTCCAGAAAATCAATGCGTGGTTTTCAATGAACAAACAATTTAAGTTCAGATTACTGCATTTAGGTTTAGCTCTGTTATTACTGATTAAACTTTAACAGATGAATTTATAGTCTGCAGTATATATGTACAGTAAATCTTACCCAAGCAATCCCCCCCCCATAAGCTGCAACTCGAATGTATGAACACTGGGAAACACAAAGTAAACAGGGTCCACTTACTAACAAGCTGAGCTCAAACAGAACCAACAGCCAGATAAAGAACACATGAGAGTCGAGTGAGTTAGAAACTGAAGAGAAAAATCAATCAAGGTTTGACAACATTGAGCAAAACAGTATAATTTTCAAAAAACTCTGAGTGAAATGTTCAGTCATGCAGAAGTGAATGTTTCCCATTCACAGTGAATTCCACTGATCATTCATCATTTTTATAGCCATTGCCAATGTGTATATTTTGGTCTTTTGTGCGTCTACATAGAAATAATAGAGAGTGATGACTCTCAATTGAGCCAAGGATGATGAACGCAAGCAGCTAAGTGGGAAGGAAAATGAAAAGAATCAAATGCAGAAATGTCAAGGTAGATTCAATGAAGTGACGTGATGGGTGGGCGGTAAAGAATGGCTTTGTGTGTTAGAGCAGATGAAGAGTTACTGAGTTAGTCTCAAAACTAAAATCAACTCAATCAATTAAGAACTCAATGTGTTTTTTGAATAGCTACATTCACGCAATCAGTGTTTGGGACTAACAAGTGCATTTACTATCAGTTATAACACCTTTAGATTCAGGTTTGTATGGTCTCCCTTTTCGACATTAATGTGAGAACAATGGGGTGGAAATTATGCACTGTCACTGGAATTATCCACCATTTTCAGTCTATATTTTATGATAATACATCACATTCTGCGATGCTGCTTTAGAATTTTAAAGCAGGTTTAAACTGAACCCTTTAACCACTTTATCCTTAATGTTTAAAATAAAGTGTGGTCTCATTATTTTAAATAAAGTGCATTATGTATATACAGTGGTGGCCAAAATGATTAGAACACTAGTATTTAGCTATCAGCTAAAAATGATTTTAAGTCAGTTATTTGTTATATCAGTTATATCAGGTATATACAGTTATATCTTTTGCTATAGTGTGTCGGTAGGAAATATCAGTTTACATTTCCAAACATTCATTTTGCCATTAATTGTAATAATCCAGTGAGGGTATAAAAATATGCATGTATCATGTTTTGAAACTTACATCAGCAGCTATTCTGAGAGAGATGTAATTTGCCAACAAAAAGACAAACTATATTGTCAGAAAACTTTTAAATATCACAGTTTCTTTCTTAAATTTGCAACCATTTTAAAGACACAATAATGATGTTTATGAAGATAAGCAAAACAAAACAAGTCAGCCTAGAGCAAAATAGACTGGACACATGGCACATTAGCAGCAGAAAGCTGGAGAAAATGGAGAGAGATGGGGACACGGGTCATTTCTGCCATCTCACTGCCTCTATTACAATGTGTTGCTGGTGCTTGTTTACAGAGAGCTTTTACATGTCAGAGGAGAACAGAGGAATCGGCCATCCAATTATGAGCCAGTGTAAATCATTTGACATTTCAGATTTATCATACGGTGTGATAAAAGCTGTTAGATCTTAAAATACTGGAGGCTGTTTGAAGAAAGCAGCAACAATACTGGAAACACATTTATTATAGAAGTTAATTTGTCACCAATCAAGAGTATAGTTCTTCCTGCAAACATTGTAAATGCTATACATCTAAGTGACAAAGACAGAGCTATTTAATATTTCTGAAAAAAGTTGTGAAAACTGAGTTTATAAATCGTTGAGATGAATTCTTAGTTCATGGCCTTAATTCTTCTTTTAATTGTATGTATGCATTTATTTATTTTTACAAGTTGCGTGGGCATCTGTAGGTTTAAACAAAAAGACACAGGCCTAACCTTGGATGAGAGAACATCTCCACATAGCCTTATTGGCTATGACTAGCTGGCCAGGAAACATAAAACTGAATGAAAATGAATGAGAGTGCATGGTGTCTGCACGCCTGCACATTACATGAGGTGATTAACAACAAACAGAGGCCAGGCTGTTATAAACGCTGCTTGGCTCTCAGAGGAATATTTGCATTCCCTCATTTCGCCTTCACTGTAAATAAACAAGACCTGTCGAGATGCATGAAATTTATAGATGACATTAAAATCTCTAAGGGAGTTAGTGCAGTTTCAGCATGGTTTTTCACATTTTAAAAGACCTCAAACTATACATATGAAGAAGGAGCCTCAGATGCAAAAATGAACATTATTCAAAAATGAACACTTACTACAAAAGAACATGAACGTTGTTAAAAAATAAACATTTACTCAACCTCAAGCTGTTCTAAACCTGTATTACATTCTTCTGCACAACACAAAAGGATGAAGAATGTTTGCTAACTAACTATTTCTGGTGACCACTGACTTCCATTGTATGGACAAATAACACACATTTCTCAAAATATCTTCTTTTGCGTTCCTCCGAAAAAATAGAGTCATACAGGCTTGGAGTGCCATGAGGGGAAGTAAATATCATTTTTCACTGAATTTCGGGTATATGCTTTTAAGATTTTTGTGTGTGGCTTAGTTTGAACATCATGTGAAGATTACGTTTTGAATGAGAACTGAACACACACGATTCAGTTAACTTAAGATGAAGAAAGCAAGCAAAGAAAGAATTTAGTTATTAGACCAAAGGTTTTAAAAGTCGTAAGCAGAAGAAAATTTGTAGTTTTGCTAAAGGCTCTGATTTAGAGACCCACAAATGAGTCAGGGGACTATTCAGGCCCAACACAATCAGTGTGCCAAATTTGACAACTTTGCTGCAAACGGCTGTCATAAACTCCCAGCAAGAAGAAGAAGAAGAAAACGAATTGCAACCAAAGCAGCAGGGACACACAACTTCAGTGCTCAGCCCATAACTATGACAATAAAAGGCTTTAATTTGGATTCCTTTATGTTGTGCATCGACATTTGAAAGTTTTATCATTAACACAGAGGGCAGGAAAATATCGCGCCTCATGCTAAGCTTGCAGAAGCCTGTGAAGAGGCGACGTAGAGGAGAGTTCTTATCTCTGAAAGTGAGTGGTACAAATTGGAGAGCGCTCGAGCAAGACGCACAATATCATTGGAATAATGAGGGCTATTTGTTTTTCTGTTTTTTTCTTTTTTTGAGAAAGTGGGAATTTAAGCTCCTTAAGGCAGAGAAGAGAGATACAGAGGTGGACAATGAAGCAGCTAATAATGACAGACACACGCAAAAGCAATTTGCTCTTGGCCAAAGAAACAAAAACACACTCTACACAAACACATAGGATACAGTTCAACCTGAAAAAGACAAGGGTCATACTAAGGGCAAATAAAAGCTACAGAGGGCTCCTCAGAAAGACTATCTTAAAAGGTGCCATCTTAAAAGAATCACATCCATTTTAGAAAACCTAGTATATGTATAAACCTAGTATAAACTCTAGTATAATCTTAAAAATAAAGGTTTAGCGTTGGCATCTATGGTTACAAGAACCTTTAACATCCAAAAGGTTCTTTAGAGTGTGAAAAGGTTCTTTGGAGTATTAAAATGCTCTTCACACTAAGAAAAAAAAATATTTAGGAACCGTTTACTGATATGTTCTTTTGGGGTCCCAAAATGTTTTTTCTATGGTAACACTGCGAAAACTGACTTTTGGAAACTTTATTTGTAAGAGTGCTTGATGAATCTAATATTCCTTACACTGTTATTTATTAATCTGACAATGCTTTCATCTATCAATATGCTTATTGTAAATCCATCCTGCAAACTACTAATGAGACTGCATAACACTGACACATGTCCACACATACACGTCCTACGGCAAATTTAGGATGATGAACAACACATATGAGAGGTGTAGGATATCAGAGCGAATCAGACAATTTAAGATTCGATCAGAACATTGAAACACAAAGAACCAAATTCCACAAAGAGGCCCAGGATAACAAGACAATATCATAAATCTGTCCATGATACCCTGGCACCACGATTCTGAAGCAAGCCTAACCAACCAACTCCTTCACAGAACAGCTTGCAACATTAAAACAAAAGAACACTTATTGATAATCCCAACTCAGGAAGGAGATTGTCAAATTTGGGGCAAATAACCAAGATTGATGGTCAAAGAGATGCACAGCATGACCACCACATATAAATCCATGATAGAACTCACAAGCTAAATACTGTGTAGGGTGGTTTCCCCCACCTAGAAGACAAAGGTCAGACTGAAATTCCTTGAGACCTTTTAACCTCTCTAGTCTTCACTGAACATGTCCTTATGTTCACAGAATGGCACAGAAACTTCGTGTTTAGATGCAACAAAATCATCTTAAAAGGACTTATGAACAACTAATAATTTCTATGCATAACTCCGTATTATGTATGTAACCCACACTTTTGACTTTCATGTCTTAATCACTTATTGTGTATGTATTTTGAATAACTATTGAATAGTTTATAGGATTATATTCATGTTGGGTATGTATGAGTTTCAAAATGCATGCATCAATCAATACTCTGAAAAATGTATTTTATTCTTTTTATAGAAATCATGTCCAAAATTATACTCTGCA
>SCHK01094716.1:14443-40682 GCA_004124795.1 Poropuntius huangchuchieni
AGAGTGTGTGTCTGAACGTCCCGCCCCTCTCAGCTCAGCGGCATGTGCTCTGATTGTATTGTAAACATACAGTCGTCTATATTGCTTATCAATTTGAGCCCGATTGAGACGCAGAGGATCACGCAGAACCTGTGCAAGCAAGGCTCTTAATGGAATTTTTTTGTTGTATGTTGTTGGTTCATACTTTTAGATACGCTGTTATTTGTAAGTGTTACTGATTCAGTTAGCTTTTAATATACAGCTTTATCCTGATTAAAGCTTTAATACAGCACAGCAACTGCATGTGCATCCATTTATAACGCTATGTGAAAATAAGTGTATAATTGGAACAATTTGTTGGAGCGGGGTTTATCTGTGGGGTTTATCTGGGTTCATGACGTATCGGACCCGGGAAGTAACTCGTTGTAGTCCTATATGAGCCATTTTTGTAGGCATTAAACTGCCAGAATTTTAAAAGACATTACACACTAACTAACTTTGAAAAAGTGAAATCGCAATCAACCACCCCTTTAAACCCCATTCACTGTCATTACAAAGCTTGAAAGCGCCGGGGCATTTTTTAATATAACCCCGATTGTATTTGTCTAAAACAGGGGTTTCAAACTCAATTCCTGGAGGGCCACAGCCCTGCAGAGTTTAGTTCCAACCCTAATTAAACACACCTGATCCAACTAATCAAGTCCTTGAGGCTCATTTGAAAACTAAATGGTTTGTGTGTTGGAGCTGGGTTGGAACTAAACTCTGCAGGGCTGCGGCCCTCCAGGAACTTAGATTGACACCCCTAGTCTAAAAGAAGAAAGTCATATACACCTAGGATGGCCTGAGGATGAGTAAATCATGGGTTAATTTTCAATTTTGGGTGAACTGTCCCTTTAACAGTTGTCTATGTAATATTTAAAAATGAATCATATTAAATCCACTTACTTCCTCTGATTGTCAGTGAGTGTGATGCCCTGTGTGGACACTTTGAAGTGGACAATGGCTGCTGTAGGAGAGGATCTGGCAGCAAGCGTTTCAGTGATGGCTTTGGCCACAGCCTGAGGACCAGTCAGCGATTCCATATCCACAGAGTTTATGTACAAAACATTACATGCTGGGAGAAAGAGAAAAGAATAAGTATGAAATAAAGTTTGCATCTCTAACAACACCAAAATGGTCCTGCATAAAAGGAATGGCATGAAGAAAGGACGCCATAGCTATCACCTATTTTAAGGACTGGTTTCAGGTGCACATGGTGAGTAGTTAATAGTTACTATAAAATTAGCATGCAAACAGTAACACAAACGCCAGCTAGGAGATGATGTGCCATATTTACCATAAAAATCTTCAGTAGGTTTAGGAGGTCCTGAAGTGGTAAAAAATTAACAAGAAATTAGGAGACAAATGAGATTTCCAAAGAGCAATGAGGGAAGTGAAAAAAAACACTTACCTGTTCCCTGCTTTAATAAATCCATGGTTGAACTTGTTGGTGTGGCTAGCTCCAAGGCCTCTTCATTTGGATCTGTTCACAAAAAGGTCACACATGAAGACAAGTACAGGTCAGTCAGTGATTAAGGAATACAAACAAAAATGCCACTTATTACGAAGAGGTCAATTACAGGGGCTACAGGGATTGGTAATAGCATTCTCACCTCTTGTAGGGATCATAAGCTTGCATGGAAGGGCCAGAGGTGTGATGGCGTGTTGATATACGAGAGCCGACAGACACCCTTAAACACATACATGCACAAAGGACAAGTTATAGCACACACACAAGCTAATGTGTGGAAGACTACAGACTACTATTTAAAGAGTTCCAATTTAAGTCATTACAATACAAAGCAGACAGAAAATCATAAAAGCATCACCAGTGGAAATTCGTTTTTACCAAAGTAGGGCTCGTTTGGGCAACCCTTAAGTCTCACTCCCTTGGCACTGGTTTCAATCAAGAAGTGTCGTACCAACTCATTTGTGATGTCTCCAACTTCAAAGTAGGAAAAAAAGATAAATGAGGATTAAGTTCTGTTCAGTGATGATCAGCACAATGCACGTAGTTATATTACCTTTCTTATTCTGCTGCACCGTTGGAGGGGGAGAGGCTACTTTCATGGCTAAGCCATATGCTCCTCTGAAAGAGTTACTGTCTCGAATGACAAATGCTCCTGGTTCACGATCTTTAAGAATACAAATGGCTGGAACATATAAAAGAGCAAATGCATCACTAGTCATCGATACATCCCTACTAAGGCAAAATGCTGCAACTACATTAATGTTCAAAATAGTGCCTTGATAAGGCCTGCCCTATGATAGACGGGTTTGGCTCCACTCTTCACAGATTCAGAGAAAACCGAGTGTGAAAACTGGCATCAAATCTCTTACCTTGTTCCCTAGAGATTTCTGGTTTGTACCAAAATTTGGATGTATCTTGAACAAATTTGATATTGATTCTTATATCTGGAGGTCCATCTGCTGAAAACGAACAAATGGTTTGCTGAATAGTTGATTAAATGCGTACACACATCTGTTTCATTCAGTAATTTTATTTTCAAAATTTCTATCTGCAGTTCTTATGTTACCGTATATTGAGGCGATCGCAGGTCCTTGTGTAGGAGTGGGAGCTTTCCTATTTTCTGTGCTGTCTGTTGGAACACTTTTAGAATTCTCTGCAATGGATCCTGCTGTTACGTCCAGGGGCAAGAACAATGAGGGGCTACATGATTGCTCTAGGGGAAATGAAGGGGTAGCAGGTCCAGGCTGAACCAAAGATGTGGTACTTTGCCTGGACTCGGCTCCATGCCTCTCATCTGGGGTGGCCTGAACCCTTGGTTGGGCTTTGTGATCTGGGCTAGAGGCAACTGGGGCAGGTGAGTGGTGGCGGTCTAGCACAGGGCTTGGCGGTATGAATTTGCCGCTGCGACCCAAAAGAGGGCTGTTGGGAGTGGTTGGTTCACTGCCGCCATTGGCTGTTGGTAGACGTCGTCCCAAAGCAGGGCTACTTGGACCACCAAGCCTACGTTGAAGAGCAGGACTTGGAGGTGTATTGGTGGCAACTGTACGGTGGAGTGTGTTTGGGCTTCCTGGAACGTGATGAACACCCACGATGTTAACAGTGGCCTCATCAGGGTTAAGGTAAGTAAAGGTGTCTGGGAAGAGAGGAGCCCGGACAGGCTCAGATGGAAATGATGCAAAGGCAGGCTGCCTTCCAAAACTGTTAGAGAGTGCAACATAAAATGGAGAAAGCGTGAGTATATAAAATGAATCAGATACATTTCAACCAAACAGATGGGGACACATACATATATTTTGAATTTGAAAAAAAGGGATAGTGGTCAGATAACAGTTACCTATCAGAACTAGCATTGTTGACTGGTTGAGGTGGGTTGAAAGTGTGGGCAGGAGGAACTGGTCTTTCAAAAGCAGGAGAAGATTGATGCTGCAAAGGAGAAATCAATCCCCCTCCTTTGACTCCTGTTGCCACAAAACCATGTTGCTCTACAAGACAAATAAATAAATAAATACAAAAAAGCTGTGAAGACACCACTGCTTCAACATTATATGACACAAATTTGGGGATGATGTGATAAAAGATCTAGGATGAGTTCAAAACTGTATGTTTTCAACAAAATTTAAAACGGAAGGCAGGCAATATGGTTGATCTCAGAAAAATGGCCGTCATTTCATTTCACATGACGTACTAAATATATAAATCAGCAGGGTTATGACCAAGAATGCTAGAAGGAGCTGATTATTAGGATTGTATTTTTTCTGAAAACTTGCTAGTGCTTTTTTGAAACTGGTCTGCATAAGGGCTATCCAACCCTGCTCCTGGAAAGCTAATGTCCTGCAGAGTTTAACCTCAATTTTTCATTAATTTCAACAAATTTACAGTCAATACAGATGCTGCATATGACACACCCCCAACTCAGAAACTCTGGGCTTAAAGAAAATTCTGAGTTCCTCACTCATAATTACCACTTTGTGGTGGCAAGTTGTAAATATGATCTATCGATCTATCTGCAGGAACGTAGATCTTCAGAAGCAGGTTTAGCCACCCTGATTTATCATTGAATTAAAATAGGAAAAAACGTCTAGAGTCACAGAGCAGAGCCTTCTGGTAAAATATTGTTGACACTATAATACTGAAATACAATTTCAGTAAAACCCACATAAACAAGAGGTTTTGCAGGAGTTAACAGGAGTGAGTGTGTGCAGGAAGGAGAGTGTAGCATTCTTTGAGATAATAAGCATGACAGTGTAAGGGTTTCCACTGTCATTTGAAAAATACTCTTACCTTCCATATCATCACTAGAATCAGAATCTGACAGCAGCAGGCATAAAAAGAGAAAGAGGAGCAATGACAATTTTTTAAAAGGGGAAGAGAATAATAACAGTGTGAATGTGGTGGGAATGCACAGCAGGAGGACAGTGACAGAAATTAGCACTGTAGATGGATGGAAGGGGTGGGGCAGGGGGTATTTCTGGTAAATAAACCAAGCAGTCTATTTATTAAATGATGACAAAATTGGAAAATGTACACAAGTGGACAGTGCACCACTGGTTTTACAGGTACTCACCTGAACTGCTTTGTTGTACTAGAGCTTCTGTAGGGTTCTGTGCCTTCATTCCTGTGGCTGAAAGAGCAGCCTGACCAGAATGGCCTATTTAATCAAAAAGACTTTCATGGTTAAGTGCTCAGAAGCCACAAAAAATAAATAAATAAATAAATAAAATAAAAAATTGCATAGACATGAACTACAAAAGTGCTAAATATGGAAAATATAAGTCAATATAAGTCTATAAGAGGTATATATCTTAATAGAGATTTATCTTCACTAGCTTTGTCTGTAGTAAGGTTGTGGATGATGTAGGGGTCAGGAAATGTGTCTCACCACCACTACTGTGGATAGGACTAAAATGAGCTGATTCCATCTCCTCAAAGGCTTCCCTGTAGCTATGCACTGTTTTCTGAAAGGGAAACATACAAGATGATAAAATATTACAGTTGTAAAAGAAAAAAGAAAAGTAAAAACACTTTGCAATAACTTATTTAAAATATTACAATGTTAAATGAAATGATAAAGTGAAACATGGATTTCCACAATTAATCCATTAATATATACCTCCTTAGGTTGTCCACCTGGGTTCATAGCAATTGTATTAGCAAAATCTGGAGAGACAGGTTTCAGTGGAGAGCACACTCTGTGGGCTGCACTGTCATTTTGGCTGCTGAGGTACTGGCTTTCACTTGTGGTTCGTCGGCGCATAGTTGGCATGGCTTCATCTGGAGTTACTGTACGTGAATTTGATCCTAAAAAACATGGAAAAGTTCTTTAAGCAAATGCAGATCAGGTGTAAGAAGGGTATAACTAACTTTTTGGCAATTTTAACTCTTCAAATATCAGTGTCATTAGTGTCATTAGATTAAGGATTATTTCAAGAATTATAACTGTTTTATTTAAATAGGTCATGCCCTATATCATTCATTGGCCTCTAGTGGCTATGTTTTTGATGACTAAAACCTCTCCAGATTCGAGCCTTACATAGAGTATGTGTACATTTATGATGATAGCTGGTTGCATTCAAAAGTTATAGTCAAGTAACTAAAAGCAACATGTATTGGATGGAACTGACCTAAGGATTACAGTGCTATAAAACTGAAATAATCTGTGACATACAGTATGGTTTCGAAGTTATACTCCAAAACGTGATAAATATTACCTTGTGCTGGGATCCCAATAATAATGACAAAACCAGACTCTGACTCCTAATAATAAATCTGACAAAATGCTTTAAAGATTTATTATATTTTCCTGCATACATTCAGCTATTGACCTTTTAATAATTCTAGATATAAAAAAAAGAACCAGGCAAAATGCAAAATAAGATGACAGAGATGTAGAAAGAGAACAGAAGGGAGTGGAGGACAGAGGGAGAAATGGAGGATCGTGAGAGGGGACAAACCAGAGAAGGAATAGGAACGATGATGTTCAGACCGGAAGGACATGCTATTGGAGATGCCCCGGATGCGGGCGTTGTACTCTGAGTAGAGGAATGATGGAGTGGGTTGAAGCAGAAGAAGAGGAGAGGAGTATGAAGGTGCAGGTTGGAAATCAGTGGTGTGAGGGGTGATCCATATACCACAGCAGAGACAGACAGAAGGGGGAAAAACAAAAAGAATGAAGAAAGGGTGAATCTGAATCTTAATTTCTGGATTTCAATGTATTCCTTTAAAGTACAGTGCTGCACTGTTTTCTAGAATACGTTTGTGTAATTGTATGTGGCTTTCCATATGTGAGTAAATAATCAAGTAACAAAAATGATACAGTGGTTTTACTAGTGGTACTAAAGCCGAAAACACACTGGACAATTTTAGCAGTCCTATAAGATCACTGCATGTCACACGGTGCAACATGGATCTAATAAACTTGGCCACAATGTGTGTAGACTGTACGATGACTCGTACGTTACAATGCACATTACTATAAAAGAATAAAACGCCATCAGTATGCGCTAGTGCTAAACAAAAAGAGCATGATAAATTCACACTTCAGCAGTTGTATTTTTTACGTGTGCTGAAAAAAGTGGAAGCAGTGAAAGAGGAAGCATAAGAGGAAGCATAAGGTAAGCAGTTTTATGTTTTAGCACGTCGAGTTGATTTCATTTTTATTGGTTGTTCAGTAAACGTGGATAGTAGCAGCAAACACACCATGTGATGATCACGCTGTATCGTAGGCTATTTTTAGTCGCAAGACCGTGACAATGGTCATCTTTGAAACTCTCTCACTGTATGACACAGGACCACTGATTAGGAGCCACGATCACAGAAATCGCCATGATTGTTTCATGATGTCAATCTTTTGTCTGGGACAGCCAAAAATTGTGCAGTGTGTTTAGGGCTTAAGAAGTACTGGAGAAACAAAAGTCTCATGAATATGTTTGACAGAAATCCTGTTCCAGCAACTCCATTCACTGCCAGAGGGTGGTGCTCCTATGCAATTTCCTGTAATATCAATAGTCTGCTGTTCAAGCCAGAGAATGCATGTTAGCTGAGGCACAGAGTTGTAAGGTCTATTCTGGCCACTGGCGACTTTCATCTATGCAGCTATTCACTCCTACACACAGAGAACAGTGTTGACATAAACAGTGTGAGTGTCTGCCAAGAATACTCTATATCTACATGAGAAACGATGACACCTCTATAATCCTCTTTCATCAATCTTTAGTGTGTAGGTTAGCTTTATAGTTCAGTATTAGAACATGTCTTCATTGTTTATCTATGCAGTGGGACATACTTGCAGGGAATTTTTTCCAATGTTTATGTTTGGTCTATCACCTACAGGACTAAATCAAGAGATGAGCGAACTTCAAATTACTATGGCTCCATTAAGTTACCAGGGCTTGGTGTATTGTCTTTCTTTGTCAAATATGGCTTAACATTAGATGCCACCGCACTCTGTATGAGACTGTTAAATGAAGCCAGGAGCAGTCTAAACTAAACTGCATGCTCTAATGGTGTCAAATGAGGCTGGGTAGATTCATATCCTGATTATCCATCAAGTTGTCACTTACAAACTTTAATAATGAACAATAATAAATGCATGCCAGCTTCAGCTAACTTTGTAATTTTTAAAAAAGTTTTATAGTGAAATACTGAGACAAAACCAAAACATGTATCACATAAACTATAGGAAAGGAAGGAAAGGATGTGATGTGCCAAGTTTGGTGTCCCATAGTGCGCTCTTCCTATAGATTATTGATTATTAGATTATATAGATTATTATTATTTCCTATAGACTTTAGTGAATGCTTTTTAAAGTTGCAATCATCTTATGTATGCAGCAAAAGCCATGTACTCTTTCATTCTTCCTCACCTGCCACACGGTGGGCCACAAGTCCCTCAAGGTTTAGCATCTCATCCTCAGACTTTGGCTCAGGTTCTTTTGCAATGGCAACAGGAGGCAGTGGGGATGATGATGTGCTGTAGCTTTTCTGAGGGCCTGGGAAAGTGCCTTGAAGGTCTGGAGAGTAAGACACCTCATTGCTTCCTGGGTAGACATACTGGGGCTTGATTGGAGATGGGAGGGATAAAGTCGGGGATGGTGTTGTAACTGAACCTCCACGGATACTGTAGGGATCTTGCTGATACATAGGTGAAAGGGCCTGAGGGGACTGGTAACCCCTCTGATGGTGCTCAGATAGTGGAGTCATGGGGTAAGCAGGTGATGATCTTTGTGAGGACTGGACAAAACTGGCAGAGGAAGAGAGAGGTGGGCCACCAGTGACACTATAGATGGCCTGGTCAGCCTGGTAAGAAGGTCTGGCTAGTGTCTGGGCAAATGGTGGATGGAAAGCTGAGATGTTCTCTCCTGGGGGAGCACTCTGAGATTTGGGAAATGGTGTATGTGAAGGCTCCAAGTCAAGCATGAGCATGTTTAGGGCATCTATAGACTGTTCTACATCCTGCTGTGAACCACCTCCACGAGTTGGGAAGCGTGGCAGGGCACCATTCGAGCCAAAGAAGGGGTCATCCACAAGACCATATTGATGCCAAGCACTGAGCCCTCGCTGCACTGCCTCTCGGCTGCTGGTGTTACGTTCAGGAGCTTGTGGCAAGTACCGAGGTCCTCCATCCAGCATCAGACCACCATATGACTGCGAACGATACATTCCTTCGTTCTGCCCACTGTACTCTATCAGTCCATGTGCTGATGATGACCCTCGAAGCTGGTGCACAGGCATCTCCTTTTTAGGCCTCTGCTCTAGGAAATTTCCACGTTGTCTCTCTACTTCCACTACAGTGGAGTCAGCGACTGGTTTGTTGTCAGCTGGTGTATCTTGACCCTCAAATGAGGAGAGTGTGCCAAGACTGCCTGCACTGTTATCTCCTACCTGGCTTTCTGGCAGCTCGTCGTCAATTATTTCAGTTTCGCGCTCAGCACCAGCTTGTCCGTTAACATGGACCTGGGCAGGAACAAGGTGCCGCACTCCAACCCCTGGGCTTGTGTTGGCAAAAGAGAGGAAATTCTGATGAGGGAGAAGTGGTGGTCCCTCTGACCCACTCAGAAGCTGTTCCAACTCTCGGTTCTCGCAAGGGCTAACTGCAGTCTCAGGGGGAGCTTGGCTCACAGGCCCTGAGGATGACAAAGACTGTTGAGCATCATCTGTGCGGTCTGTCTTAACAGAAGCAGTGGAGTTTCCTGAGTCACTGCTGACAGAAAGGGCGTGGTCTGCAGCTGGTAGAGGATGGTTGGCAACCGGAAGAGGAAGTGCGTGTTCAACTACAGGAGGAGCACGGTCAGTTGAATAAGCACCACTGGCTGACACAATTCCCTCAAGAGAGTCTTTCTTCTGAACCTGGACGTAAAGGCTGCCGTCTACTGGACCTTGAGAATGAGCAACATCTGAAAAACAGGTTAGAAAAAGGGTCTTATTAATATTATAGAATTACTTTGTCAGTTTTCTTCATTAGAAACAGTTTTCTCTATTCTAGTTCACTCAAAAATGAAATGTATTCTATCATTTGCTCACCCTCATGAAATGCCATTGAGCCTATACATTCTGCAGTATTCTTAAAACGGTACATACGACACATCTTCTGTGTTCAGTACCTTATCTTAAGTCATACCATAGCTTTGATAACAGAAGCCAAATTGAATCCGCTATTAATTAAAAATCTGTCTATGAAATAGAAACTGAAAAAAATCTATGTATTTTTCTAAGTATTGATTTTTACTCACTAAAATTAATTCACTCACACACAGTCCTTCACAATGTCCAAGTCCTTCCAAAAAAAAAAAAATCCTTCAGTCCTTCAAGATTTTTTTGTTGTCTAGTTTGAAACCAGATATAAAGTCAAATACATATTTTAATTCTCCTCCTGGAGAGATTTAGCTAGGTGGATGAAATTTCCAGTTGACTAACGGAAGTGAGGCTGAATGTTTTGTGTTTCATGTGTAATATGACAATCAAGTCCATTGACTGAACCAACAACTAAACTTAAAACTCTGTTCTGCTGAAAGCCACAAATTACAATTTGTTTCCCTTTTTCTTTTTGCATGTGGGTCATCTTCTATTATAGCCATGTTAGATTTCTGTCTTTCTTTCTTAAATTAAAGTGGTTTGCCTCTTTAAGCAATTTTAATATGTATATGTAACCCCCCGGGTCTTAACCGCCACACTTCGTCCCGAGTGGGCCTCAAACCCGGGTCTCCGGCATTGGAGGCGGGCACACTAACAATGAGGCTAAATGACTGCAGCCACTAGCGTCAGTTGCTAGTGCGCCTCTTGAGATCAGGGGAGTGAAGTTTACCTGCACAGCACCTACCCGCTGGCCTCCGTTACATATAGAACTTTTCACAATCCATGGTGCTTAAATGCAACAGAAATGTGTATCTTACAAATAAATCTTTAAAAGATGTTTGTAGAAAGAAAAATCTTTGAGAGAGACAAGACTCATGGGGAGTCATTACAATGAATGTCTAGTTCTGTCATGAAACTCTAGATTGTGCAGGCTAATAGGCACTTAACACAATCTGCTGCTATCACATTATTCACTGCATGACACAAGCAGATTGGTCTCTGTTCAATCTGTAGCAATGCAGCTAAACTTTGAATAGTTTGGCTAAGTCTTGCAGTGCAAAATCCTCAATTTTCCCCCGGCTCCACCTCTTTCATGGATAATTTCATGTATGCTATTTGAGCAGCAGCAGTATGTCTTACATGCACCCAGCAGTGTCTGTGTATGTACTGGCAGTAGCAAGTTTGCATACTGTACTTTGCTGAAACTGCAATAATCAGCAGTTATAATCAACAGCAGCAGCATGCATAATAGATATATTCTGCCAAGACCAAATATATTAATTCTGTCACATCCATTAACATGCTAAACTATTTAAGAAGTTGTCATGATAGAAATGTAATGCACAAAAATATTAAAATTAATTCTATAGCATGTGTTATACAAGTTTTGTGGGTAGCACTTTATTTTATAGTCCTGCTCCGCATGTACATACTATGTACTTATTATACCAATTACAATAACAGGGTAATAACTAGGTTCTAATCCTGAACGTAATACCTAGGTACTAAACTTAGTACCTAATTAGTTACCAACCCTAAACCTACCCTTAACCCATGTACTGTAGTTACCTTATACTGCCAGTACTTTCTTGGGTAAGTACACTGTAAGTACAATGTAAGTACATGTACTGTAAAATAAAGTGTAACCATTACGTGTTTATTGAAGAAGTGGACTGATTACATTTTTCAATATTACCAAGCGAATGTTAAAACTGTTATAATGATTAAATTGTTGTCTGTATTAAATTGACCAATGTGATGCAGGCAGTAATCACTGATGTCCTTTGGTGACTAGCTGATATACTGTAGTATAGGCTGTGGCTGGCAGTTCTTTGTTGATTTATAGTCTTTTGAAATCCATCCTAACAACTGGAATGATGTAGGCAGGTTTTCAGTCTCTCACTTTCTGGCTGGTATAGACTGTAGAGGACATTTTCTATTAGTATGGAGAATTTTTTCTGATCATATGTGACTATCACATGTGGTGTTCCCTAGGGATCCATCTTAGGGCCTCTCTTGTTCTCTCTTTACATGGTTTGTTCCCTCTGTCTTCTATCTTCCACAAATATAAAATCTCATAATTTATGTCAATTATTCTCAGCGCCACCTCACACATGCAGTCACAGCTGTTTTCTAGGTAATCTATTAAACCTCATAGGTAGGTCCAACTCATAAATGAAAACTTTTATCTACTGTACACCTTCAACTATACTCTGCACAGTAAATACTGGCCATTCAGATCATGTAATATAATTGTAATTTCTTTTCTGTTTTTTCTTCTTTTATTATAAGTAATAACAGCAGCAGCAGTAGTAGTGTCATGATTTCAGTCTATGTTCCACTGTCTTGGTTTTTGTGGACTCTTATTTTGAAGTTTTCTTGTTCCCCATTGTTTCTGTGTTCCCTTGTTCCTTCGCCCATCTTGTTAGTTTCCATGGTAATTGATTAGCTCCTCCCCCTTATCCTGTCTATTTATCACCCGTTCAGTTCCTGCTCAAGCTGCTGAGTATTGTTCTGCGTTTTTCACTCTCCCAGTGTAGCTGTGATACGGAGCCAGTTTATTGTCCGAGTTTTGTCTCATTCATAGTTCCTAGTTTAGTCTAGTCTTGCCTTACCTGTTTTCCTGTGTATAGATCTCTGCCTATGTTTCTTGGATTAATCCTCGCCGTTTGGACTCTGCTTGCTGTTTGTACCTTGCCTGGACCTTTTGCTCATGTTTCTGGATTACCCCCCTTGTCAAGCCCTCTGGATATTGTTCGTCGATCGAAGATCCACGCTTGCCCTAGGACTACTCTTGTGTTTTGCCTGTACCATACCTGTTTGCCAATCTTTCGACCCTGCCTGTGTTTTTGACCACGTCTTTTAATAAAAGCTTGCACGTGGATCCTCACGCCTCGTGTCTCATCGGTTCTTTTGTTCTGTTGTGGTTAAGAGACTGTTATGTTGATGTTTTCAAGCACTCTTAATTTATGTTATGTTTCAGTTGCCATCTGTCAGTTTTAACTGTTCCTATGTTTTCCTGTGGAATACTATACAGTGATGTTGTAGTCAATATTTCTGTTAATGGATTCTTTCTGTTTCTGTTAGAGTCTTGTTTTAGTATGATCCTGTTTTTCCTTTTCATTTATAAAATTTGCTGCAATTAGACCCACTACTTCTTCTTTGTTCAACATGTTACATGTTACAATAATTAATTGTATATTCAATTCCAATGTAATGTATTTATTATTTTACTTTAATATTTTGCTTATATTAATTAGAAATCATTCATAGTGAAGGTCTAATGTGCTAATATGCTTGAGCCAAGGTTGCAGATTTGAGCCAAGGCAAATGAGACAGCAACTATACATTTATAAGATTCCACAACTGCCTAATCATCAATGTGTTGTGTATTCTCATCTCCCAGCCTTGGAAATTGGCACACTGCCTTGGTAAAGAAGTGTGTGCTATAAACTGGAAAAGTACACATTAAGATATGTAACTTAAACCTAAGTAGCATTGTGTAACTAATGAATGATTCTTGGTTAGAGTTCAGAAAATATGTACAAACCTGCCTGCCATGATGATGGCCAAGTTTTATTAAGTCTGTCTAGCAACAGCCATGGTATTAGGTTAGGATCAAGGGAATGATATCATCGGTAAATAATGCCAAAGTGTTGGTCAAGAGAGAGAAGAGGCAGAGGGCCATTGCAGTTCAACATACCATAATCATGTTATGCTCGCCAAATTTATAAATAAGGAATGAAAGATAAGGACATACTAATAAATAACAGAAGGACAAAGAGTAAAAAAAAAAAGTAAGGTCATGGAATGAGAGGAGACAGACATATGGCAGCAGGGAGAGGTTGAAAAAAGATTACGAGGTGGGAAGCAGACATGTAGACAGCAAGGCAGAAATATAGAATGGCTAACTGACAGACAGACAGACTGACTGACTGACAGATAGACAGACATACATGGGGGGTAAGTATATTATGACAATTTACAGAAATGAACTAGGCCAATGGTAAGATGACAGAAATGGCAACTACATGAGAAAGCCTAAGAGACAAGTTACTGTAAGAGTTAAAAAAGTTGAGGTGGGGGTGGGCTGTTTATATTCAACATGAAGTCACATAGCGATCCAGCTGCTGCTCAGTAAGACTGCACAGCTCATTCACATTCAGCATAACATCCTATCATCACACACACACACACACACACACACACACAAGCATGGACACAGGACACTACTCATATTCTTTGCAATTATTTACTTATTGCAAACATGTTTAATTTAAATAAAATCTGGTAACGAAAGGACTCAAGATGAAATAACTTCAGATCAAATGTCAAGAGAGACAACATTGTCATTGGCAGTGAATCTATGTTTATTTTGTTCCAATTTTGTAGTGTTTAACCAGAGAATCTCTGATTTAGCTTCCTATTAACAATAATTTTACAGGATTGGGACACTAAAGGGGCCAGTCATACATTTTCTGGTGGGTCCAGCACCCCTCTAGCCCACCCCTGTCTTTGCTTATGATAATTACAGATTTTACGGGTGCTGACAGCTAACTTAATCTCAGGTTTTTTAGAAGGCTGAGATACAGAGCTAAAGCCCCAGCCCCCAAAGAGTGTCTAGTTGGGGTCCAAAAAGTACATCCCAAAAGTAGAAAAACATCCCAGAATTATTAGCGTTTACAGAATGCATTTAACATTGCAAAGATAAGTTATTGATGGTCCATTAGCATGATTAAAGACAACCCCCTCTCAAAAAAAAGAAATATATTTTGTCCTTCAGTGGAAGCAAAGGGGTATTTGGCTAATTACTTTTTTAAAGATTTACTTACATTGTTTAAGTGGCAGAGAAATAATGATTTACTGTATAATAAATTCTTAGATATTTATTATTGATATTTTTCTTTGTTGATATTTATTTACGTCACAACATTTTTTTGCTTAAAATGCTTCAGAATTCTAAAACTGTGTTGTCTATTAAATGTGATCTCAAATTTTTTAATTTAACATGGCAGTGATAATGCACTGTAAAAACATACTTGCATAGCTTGAAAAGTACTGAGGAATAGAAAATTAAATATTTCAGAAATGGGACAAAAAAACAAACAAACAAACAAACAAACTGTAAATATCCCAAATATAAGTATCACAAAATGTATTGTAACTGTACCTATGACCAGACCCATTATACAAAAGATTATATCTGTAACCACACTGAATAAAGTACTTTTAGGATCACAAAGAACATGTAAAATATCTTACAATGAAAAGGTACTGTGCTGTACAGTAAAAAAGTACAGTATTGTAAATCATTGTCTTTAGATTTTAATAAAAGCTAGAAGAAATATCATTGTATATGTAACCTAGAGGAACTGATCACAAACAGAACACATGTAGCAGCTGTTTTAGATTATAGAGAACTTAGTCTCAGATTTAAGAACAGATCCAACGAAGAGATGCAGAATTTTCTAAATGTCCAAATTATAAAAGGTTTTCATATGAGATTCAGAAATTATTCATGGTAATTTTAGCCAGTACTGTTTAGTTCAGAACTCACTACTAGATCTAAAAAAACTGACCCTTTTCCGGATAATCTGACAAAATGATCTCTCAAAATCCACCAAAATAATACACAGCAGCAGAACATAAAAATCACACTTTGCGATTAAACACACACAGATACAGTACATGCATTAAGATAGAATACTTTGAATGAGGCAACTTCCACTGTAACACTTACCTACTTTCAAGCCCAGTGGAAAATCAAATTCAAATTCAGTTCTGATTCCAACAAGTTCATAAAGCACTGCTCACCAGAGACTATGCCAGTCTTTATGTCTTTGAAGTGAGATCATTGTGTCTAGTTCATTAATCAGAGTTGCTCTCTTTTGTGAGTCACTGTGACCAAGTGTCACAGTCACCTCTCTCTCTGTTCCACACACTTCCCTCTCAGTCATTCCAAAAATGCCATGAAGCTGTGCAGCAGCCAAATATGGGAGCCTGAGCTGTAAACAAGCCCTGGTGGCTATACTGTCCCAGAGCACCCCTCTGTCTCTGTCATAGAAATACATACACACAGACAACACACACTTTAACTGGAAATACACAAATGGAATTGAGTAAAAAGAGGTTTGAGATTTGAACCATGAAGTAGACAGTGTCCCTTGACCTCAGCAGTCTCACAGACTCTTTCTTTCCTTTAAAAGCCATGCGTGTCAACTCTTTTTTATGGCTGGACTATGATCACAGAGTTATTTGGAAAGATCCGTCTCAATTTTTATGTTCATACGTCATTAATCGTATGTTCTGTGTAGGGTCTGATAACATTCCAATTTGTTTTGGTTTTTAATTTGGTTTTGCCAAAGGTCCAAATGGCATGTTACATGAAATGGCCATTTATAACCTATTAGAGAGATAAAGTTAAACATATTTGGCTCGCCAAACTTGACCCAAGCTCTAAACACCCCCTGGACAAACGGATATAAAGATTGGGTGGTAGGGAGGGTATGCTGTAAAAATGATCACTGGAGTGAGGTAAGCAGCTTTCTATACCGGTATATGTATCTTGTGCTGTGATTGGCAGGATAAGATGATCATGCTCCATTATTTTTTTTTATATTTGTAATGTTGTACCTGATGTATACTTTTATGGTATATATTAAAGTTGGTGAGAAGAAATGGTTTGTTTTTTTGTGTCTAGAAATTTTTAGTTTGTTTTTTCATCTTGAATTCTGAAGGCTGCTCTACTTAATATTGATACTGGTCATTCAAAAAGATGTTTATCTGGACTTATGACAGGTTCTGTTTCCTTTAGTATGTTGACTTGGATTCCATAAGGATCTTCTGAATACACACACAGGTCCAATGGTGTGTGCCAACAAATTGAACCACTCTTAACTGTCCATTCTCAGCTGTGGTTTATTCTGTTTCGTAATAATGTATTTGATGGGATGATGTGTTGTAAGAGCAATATTAATTAATCAAAAAAAACAATTATTTATTTTTATAATTTATTAAAATAAATTCCTTGGCACAGAATTCCCAACTACAGCCTTGCTTTGTGCACAGAGGTATTGTCATGGTGAAATAGAAAATGGACCTTGACAATACACAACAGCTGAAAGCACACAGTTCCAGAATCTGTATGCATTAAGAATTGTCCAAAGAAAAAATACTGCAGTAACCAAAGCAGTTAATTAAAGGGGTGTTCACATACTTTTGGCCCTAAAGTGTATCCAGATCCCTGAGCGAAACTGCTGACACAACGGCTGCATGGTTATTGTACATTTTCATCTTTTGCAAACCCAAGCAAGTTAGAAAACATCTGAATATTATTATTTTTACTGATTAATTTTCATTGGACTTTGAAATTGTAAATCTCCTTAGGGCTCTGGGCCATTTTTCAATGTCCTGCCAATGTCAAGACCGCACCAATCTTTCATATTGCCACTGTATCTATTGTGCATACAACTGTGTGTGTGTGTTTTGGGGTACCCACATCTCCTGGCCTTACCCACCAGCCCTTCCTCCCAGAAGAGGACACTGAAGAGAAGAGTGTCAGTTTTCCACCCCTCCCTGGGGCTGCCAGCAGGGCCACTGACGCCTTCTATTTCTCTAGATGCTATTTAAAACTCTGATTGGCAGGAGGCATGGGAAGGGCTCTTTATGGCAGACCACATGGGTTAAAAAAAATTAAGCCAAAGGAAAAGTGTCCTAATGACCTAATACACCATTTTCTCACCTTGAAGCTGAAAACAAACAAACAAACAAACAAACAAAATCTAAGTAATCCCATCATGAGTCAAATTACTTTATTTAATATGCTGAATACCCTAAAGAACAATCATAATTCATGAAGCAGACAATGTTTCAAGTAGCAGAGGAGAATCGATACATCCCATTTGGCCCTCCTTGTTCACTTGGCTGTTTATGCCATTCAGCAAACTAGCAGAACAACTGCGAAAGAAAGGTGCCTTCACTACAAACACGAACATTTCATGACCACACCAGAACATCAAAGCATATGAGACATGGTTTACATACAGGGTCAAGTGACCATTTCATTTTGACCTTCTTCCTGCCCCAAAGTAAAAAAATCTCTGAATCATCAAGATTCAGCTGACACAGATGTCAGCAAGAAACACCAAGAATAATGCTTCTTACCATCTTTAACGTCTTCACATCTCCTGTTGAAGTTTTCATAAGAGTCCCAGCGGATCAGGGGATCCTGGGTGTTGTAGTCAACAGAGACACTAGGTCCGTTCTGTAGATGATCCAACCCTTAGAGGGACAAAAATGAACTTCAAAGTTGAGGACTTGAAGCATGCATATCACTTCTATCAAGATCACATCTCTTCTAGATGATGAAAAGATATGTACAATTTACAGTTTTTTTTAAATATAAGCTTACCTTTGATTTTCTCTGGACAAAAAGAAAAGATAAACTCCACCTTCCCATATTCAGGAAATCTCTCATCTGCTAAATCACATGTTTGTGATTAGTCTGCATGCTGTCTTATCCATAATTAAAAATAAACACAAATCAGCAAAAGACAACACACTAACCTTTAAATGTATCATCAAGGTCATTTTTGGTGAAGACCAGAGCTAAATTGTGTAATGCACATGTGTGGAACTGCACTCTGAAGATCACATCCCTACTGGGGTTTTGATAACGCTTGTGATAACATTTCAGCTTCAGGATAGAGGATATGGAAAAAAAACAGAACACAAAAGATATGGGGTGAGAAGATAGTATACAAAAGACAATTAATGAATTCTTGATCATGTATAATAATTTCAGCGTCAATATTTTTTTACCACTGTACTGTGTCAATATTGTTACCATTGTACTATGTCAATATTCTACTTCCTACCAGTATATCTCCTTTTAATAGCAGGCCAGGCTCAATGGTGATACAGATGCTCGTATGGCTGTCGCCTTGAACGTTACTGTAAAACACAGTGGGGAGGGGAAAGGAAAAATGATGGATGGGGTTATTACAGGCATACTTCTTGCTGTCTCAATGCGGAATTATACAGACTACGCCTAAATGGATGACTAGCTTATTAAAATATCATCATCTACTGAACAAGAACATGAAAATTTAACTATTTAACTAGCAGCAGTAGAATATCTGCAGAGGATATTAATGACACAAAAGCACGGACAGAAAAAGAGATGGTCATAGAAGTGTTTGACGTAAGGGTGAGATGAGAACATTATTTTAGAATCCCTTTTGGCCAGGGTAGACACACACACACAGGTGCAGATTAAGATGGGTTAATTCCTTAAAAAGAGGGCAACAGATGTTATACCAGACTCTCTCACAAAGATACAAATAAAGTAAACAGCATGCAGACTTTCAGCTTAATATCATAAGAATTCATAATTATTTATATGTAACATTTATACATTTTTATTTTTGAGACTTTAACCACATAACTACCCTAAACCTAACCACTTTTTAATAACTTAAAACGTATCAGGCAGATAAATGTACAGTGAAAATAATTTTACAGCAGGTCACAATATGCTGTTAGCTTTACAATACTTTTTTTTTCTTTACTTCAAAATAAAATTTTAACGTTGGGTAGATATAAATATCCTTCAAAGTAAGTTGAATGTGGCACTACAGATCACACTGAACAGAATGAAAATGTATGTTGCAGTTACTAAGCACAGATTTCTACAACCAGACTTTACATACAATGTCTATGATTACGATAATGAGATCACAATTACACTTTATGTATTAAAGTTATTCAGCATGCACACAAGGAAGCAATTTACTTACTAAATTCCAGATGTGTACACGGGCTGCATTGCTTGATAGATTTTGAGGAAGGGTCGGCAACCTGACAGGGTTAGAAATAGTACAGCACTGACTTTACAGTTGCTTGTACTCAGCATAGAATAATATACATTACATAAACATAAAATTGTACTGATGAATTGAATGTGTAGCAGTGTGTATGCCCACCTCCTTTAGACTCAAAATTAGGGATGCCATGCATGATGACATGGTGAAGGAACAGGGGCTTGTTGTTGATTTTTATGTGTCCAGAAAGGAGACCAGCAAAGTAATGCACATACCTATACATACACAAAGCATTATGAAAGTGGAAAAAACACAATATATGAAAATGCAATGACAATTTAAAATGTTTATATATATTTTTTTTACCCTTTTCAGTGATCACCATCATTTTAATGCTTAATTGTATTTTGGAGCCATTAAAAGAAAATATGATTATATGAAAGTTGCTGTGATTGTATTTTGGAGCCATTAAGAGAAAATATGATTATATGAAATTGGCATAAAAAACACAAAATGTCACAAAGATTTTAGAGAATGTAAGTGTTTTAGAGAATCTATTATTAATCATTATTCATACTAGTTGACTCTTAACATCACTAGTTTTAATTATCAGTGATATCTTTTTATGTTTTACTGCAATTCCAGTTTTAGCACATGTACTTTGGTACAGTAGCACCTGTTGGTTCAATCCCCGAACTGCAAACGCATTGACACGGTTCAAACTGATTCACAGATATCTAAAGCAAAATTACCAATTTTTCACAAAATAAAACAAAACAAAGCAAAAGCAAATCATAATTTTAATGTGGTTCTGTGAACAACACTGATTCCAGGATCAGTCTGCATGGATATTTTGCAGAGTCAAAATAGGCATGTGTGGTGCACTGCTGACCTCCTCTGGGAAGGCTGGCCCATGGGCATGGCTTTATCTTCATAAAAACGCTTCATGGCAAACCTGTCCAATGCCTGGTCAGCACTGAAAATATGAATACAAAACATAAACACTCCACACAAATGCATGATCCTCTCCACTGTATCCTAAATACACCACAATGTTTCAAATAGACATATCCTACCTGGCAGATAAGCTACTGTAGTGCATATAGGCACCCACAACAACACCAGTTCTCCCCCAATTTCCCTGCAAGAAATGTTGGCAAATTATCAAATTATCAAGAAGAACATACAAAGTGAAAACAAAGTAGTTACTGTCATTTTGGGATTTCAGTTCAGTCATTTGTTTACCACGTCCTATTTCTTAATGCTGGCTAGTCTTGAAATGCATGCATCTTTTTTCCCCTAATTGTGTGAATTGGGTACACTTTTGTTTGTTTGGACCTCAAAATATCTTCTTTTGTGTTCTGCAGAAGGCAGAAAGGCATACAGGTAGAGGCTGAGATCTGATGATGCGATTTTCATTTTGGTGAACTATTCCTTTGATTTAGACGCCATTCATTTTCCAACCTGGTATTTCCAATGATCTCTGTGGTGGTTGCTTGTCTGCCACAAATTACAACTTTTGAAATATGTTGTTTTGTATCTTTGGACCACAGGATATTTTGAGCCAATCACATGAGCCATACATGCAGAATAAGATACAAATGAATTATATCATCTCTGGTCATTACCCCTAACTAAAGCAGGTGTCTAGAAAACAGTTTCCTATCTGTCGGTCACTTTGAGTTATGTCGATGACGACATTAAGGGATTTACTTGGGAGCCCCAATCATCTCTGATTTTAAGAGAAAACGGCAATGAATTTTGGATAGTGGATTTTGCACACCTGATCCACTCACTAAACAGGCGACAGGTGCATGCACCTGTGGATGAAAGTGTTTGATCTCCACAGAGCCATTTCATCGTCTTTCTGGAAGCTATTCTGGTTGGCGTTACAGTGCAAACAGCGGTGTCTCTGTCTCCAGTGGTTCCCTAAACTCTGCAGGTGTCCCTGTCTCCAGTGGTTCCCCTAAACTCCTCACTACCCTTGATGACCCCTACTTCATCGTACCCAAGAAGGGCGGTGGCATTTGGGCCAATCCTGGATCTGTGAGTCTTGAATCCGGCCCTTTACAAGCTTCCATTCAAGATGTTGACGCAGAAGCACATTATAAAATGCATTCAGCCCCAGGATTGGTTTGCAGTGATCGACCTGAAGGACGCTTGCTTTCATTTCTCGATTTTTCCTCGACACAGACCGTTCCTACGGTTTGCATTTGAGGGTGAGGCATGGCAGTATAGGGTTCTCCCCTTCAGGCTCTTCCTGTCCCCCCACGTTTTTACGAAAGTTGAGGGTGTCCTTGCCCCATGACTGTTTTGGCACATCAACTGCCTGGAGATGTTGGCAATGCACCTCGCCTTGCGGCAGTTCTGGCCGCTGCTACAAGGCAAGCACGTGTTGGTCCACATGGACAACACTGTGGTTGTGTCGTACATCAACCGGCAGGGAGGTCTACATTCACGCCACATGTCACAACTCGCCCACCATCTCCTCCTCTGGAGTCAGATGTGGCTTAAGTCACTGAGTGCTGTTTACATCCCGGGGAAGCTAAATCATGTAGCCGATGCACTCTCACGACAGCTCACATTCCCCGGAAAATGGCGACTCCATCCAGATGATCTGGAGTCGATTTGGGGAAGCCCAAGCAGACCTGTTTTCTTCCCACGAGTCCTCCCACTGCCAGCTGTATTAGTCCCTGACCGAGGCCCCCTTCGGCACGGATGCACTGGCACACAGCTGACCTTGGGCGCTATGCAAATGATCTTTTACCCCAGTGAGCCTCCTCGCACGGACACTGTGCAAGTCAGGGAAGACGAGGAACAGGTCCTGCTGGTTGCGCCGTACTGGCCCACCCGGACCTGGTTTCCGGAACTCATGCTCCTTGTGACAGCCCCTCCCTAAGGAATCTATTTTCTTAGGGGCTCAGCACCATGTGGCACCCGCATCCAGATCTTTGGAACCTCCATGTGTGGCTCCTAGATGGGATGCGACAGACTTAAGTCATCTGCCACAGCCAGTGGTGGACGCCATCACTCAGGCTAGAGCTCCCTCTACGAGGCAAGTTGAGTATCCTCCAGCACCTCCGTCAGTCAAACTAGGCAGAGTAGTCTGACGCCAGGCCCAGTATCGGTGTTAGCTTGCCCTGGTCTCTGGTCAGCCCCTGTACTGGGCTAGGTGTCCATATGGCTTTATTCCTATCGGGCGATCCCATATGTGTATTCTTACATGGTAAGGTTCCCCTCTCGGTGAAGCCGTGTCTTCCCTTGGCAGATCATTCTGTCAGTCTCTGCTGGCAGTTGTTCCATTCCTATTCTTAGGTAGGACCTGCTTCAGAGACCCATTCCATATGTAGTACTGCCCCAGGCCTGGGTCAGTCAATATCAGTGTCTCCGCATGTCACCTCCCTAGGGGTAGGATGTGGCCTCCGTAGCGGCCTTCTCTGGAAAGCTTGCTTCCCCATCGTTACTGGCAAATTGTAACAACAAACAGGGAAGACCTGAAGCAATCTTTTATTGAAGGTTGAAATCCCTTCTTAAGAAATTTCTGTGGTGAAAGGAACAGCGGCTTGGCTATCACCAGCAGCGATATACTCACCTTTGGTACCAAGCTGGTACCCTGCTGGTACCAAGGTCATCGAATTTGCGCTGGGGCAGTGGGAAGGTTACAACCTTTGCACAGCATTTGTCTGACACACGGCTGATTCTCAACATTTGCAATGCCATAGGGTTGTGATGGGGTTCAGGTTGTGGAGCTTTTCATGGACCCCTAATGTTGTCATTGACATAACTCGAAGAAGTAACCGACAGATAAGGAACGTACGTAATGTACATAACCCTCGTTCCCTGATGGAAGGAACAGAGACGCTATGTCCCAATGCCACAATCTCGAACCATCGCTGGTTGCCAGGGACAAGTTCTCGGCTCCTCAGCGTAAAACCTGATGAGTGGATGCACCTGTTGCCTATTTATACCCGTATGCACGGGGAGTGGCTCAGGTATCCAAAATCCACTAGCTAAAATTTATTGACATTTTCTCTTAAAGTCAGAGATGATTGGGGCTCCCAAGTAAATGCCCTAATGTCGTCATCGACATAACGACTCCGTTCCCTCCATCAGGGAATGAGGGTTATGTACATAACTGAAATGTTCTCTTATGACTGAGATGATATTCAGCTTTTTTTAAGGCAGTTAAATGTAATCTTAATTGAAATGCCAATTTGATTCAACTTTTAGGCAGCAACTGATTTTTTTACAGTGACATCATGTCAGTCCGGACAGTCATGCAAGGCAAAGGAGGTGGAGATTGGATGCCCAAGGCCAGATGTGATATGATTACCTTGTTGTGCAGTACCACCACATTGTGAGGGTCTGCATTAAGCCAGGTGTCCATGGCTTTACAGATACTGCAAATTTTGTCTAGAGCAGGAGCATGATGATCGGGCCAACCAAAATCCAGCACCTGTCATGAATGCACACATGCATAAATCAACTTTAAGACCACAAGCTGACAGGAACTGTTGGATAGATAGATAGATAGATAGATAGATAGATAATCATAACCTCACCCTTGGGTTCTGCTTGGTGATGTCATGCCTACGTTCACTAAGATTAAGCAGCTGAAATTGGAAACAAAAACCTTTAAACATTAATTCCGCATAGTAAAGTACACATCCTCTTTACTTATACTTATCCTGATTCCAAACCTGTATACATTCTCTTCGTCAACAAAAGGGTCATATCATTAACATTCCCTGAGAAGTAAATATGCAAGTCAACCCTGCTCAATCAAGGACTTGCATTTACTGAATGGATGGAGCAAGAAAAAAATGTTAGTGTCTAAAATGGATGTGTATAGTTTAACGCTGTTAAACTAAATGCATCCACCTTTTTCCTAACAAGCCTGCTGAGTTTTAAATTATAGGAGGGACTTCCGGTTTGGGGAACTTCCACTCGAAAAGACTGCAACAAATCATGTCAAATCATAAGACTGTGCTACAAATAATCCTTATCTGTCATTTTTACTGAATGGGCTGTAAATTTTCATTCATTTTCTATTTTCAAACGAGAATAATACGAGAATAATATTACATTTGGTATATTAATGTGACATGATATAACAACAATATCTATAGAATAGCTCTTTTCAGCCAGCTGCATTGTTTTCTTCCTGATTATTTTCATGTTTCCTTTGTATTTTGCTGTAGGTAAATGAAAAGAGACAATGTACACTGTGCATTTGTGGTCTGCTCTCCCAAATTAATTTAAGATATAAACCATGAATAATACCCTGGAATGCACAAGAATCTTTCATTTTTGGCCCCAAATCATCATGTCTCTTTCCAGGATTGTTTTTACTCAGTTGCTGTAAAAGGTTATTGTTATGAAATATAGACATATATTACTATAATGATATTTAACACATCCTTAATATTGCTATGGAAAGAAGGAGGATCTTTAGGAGCTGTTCATGATATATTGAAAGTAATTTGCTTTTCCTAACGTTGACTTTTGTCTGGTTTATTTATTGTAACTTGCTTCTAGTGAGTCTCTTGTTCAGGTTCTTTTCAAGTTTAAGTCTAAGACTAAGTAACAAAGTCTAAGTTACCAAAGTAGAATAATTCTTACAGATAGAGATAGCCTATCATTTAACATCCTCACAGAAAGTGATTATTACATCACACAAAATTGTGCATCACATAATGACCAGTTAATAGTCACACAAAGAAACCCTAGTTCGTCATAAAAAAATCTACTAGAACTTTTTTTTATAGGATTTTGTTGTGATTGTCAGTTGCTCTGAATTTTGGAGGATACTTACTAGATAGTGTTGCTGGTGTTTAGAACGGAGCATGCTGGTCACCTCCCTCAGGTGTACACTGTATTTATGCTCCTCTGTTCCACCAGGGAAGGACAGAGCAATGATGCGCTCTGTGATGTAGACCAGGTCCACTTCATTATTTTCCTCCATTTTTTGCATCAGAGTTAGGGTCCTTAGATGGAACAGAAATAACAAATGATAGACACTTAATAAAAGAAGATACAGATAACCTGATCTATAATCTTATTATGCCTGTTTTTTTTTTCTTATTGATTTTCTTATTGACACAGGAATTTACAGTTCATCTGATAATTTACACCATGGCAGATTATTTTTCTGGTTGTAACTAAAGTTGTGCAGGTCATAGGGGAGTTGATACAATATCAGACATAGCTTATTAAGCACATATGGGAACACATGTGGAATCATCTCAAGTTTAGTCACAAAGAAACACTACTTTTTACTGATTAATCTTATGAAATATTTGCTAAGACAAATAGCCAGATCACAGAACCACAAATAAAATCTACTAGCCAGCATTAAATAATATTTAATGCACTGATAACATTATTCATAGTTTTTTTTTTTGTTTAAATTTGAAGTCCGTAAATTTTGCCTCTTTGTCGCCATCTATGTTTGAAAACCTGGAATTGCAGTTCCTTGCGGAATTATACTCCATGCCTAGAGTAGCGCGGTTGAATTGAATTTTTTGAGGTGAATGTGTAGCTGTCAGTCAGCAAACGGGTGTGGATACTGTACTTAGTAATCACAGATTCTAGCCTACGTCTTGGAATATATGAGCCAAATAAGAATTGTCACCATATATTGTCATCTGAACAAGTAAGTAACAAGCCTGCACGCTTTGTTCTGACCAACTGAGGAAAAAAAAACATTACAATAAATCGCGCTACCAGTGGTGATTTAATCTAACGATCGATTAGCGCCTATCACATCAAACCTTGCTAATTATTATTATTGTTATACTTTATTCTCAAATTATTCAAGTTAACAAAATCAGCATTGCGTGACTATGAGTATAGTGTGT
>SCHK01094722.1:0-10564 GCA_004124795.1 Poropuntius huangchuchieni
TTTTTTATAATGCATTATGCATTCATTATAATGCCTTCAGATGTATTATAAATATGGGCTTCATAGAAAGTGTTACCAGAAGTCTTTTTTTTTTTAAGAAATTAATTTTACTCAAGGATGCATTAACTTGATCAATAATGACAAATGATTTCTATTTCAAATCAATTTTGGTCTTTTGAACTTTCTATTCATCAAAGAATCCTGATAAAAAGGATTCAAGGTTTCCACAAAAATTTCAACATCGTCATTATTAGAATGATTTATTTAGAGAGGTTTTATAAGCAGCAAATTAGCATATTATTTCAGAAGAGTGTCACATGTGACACTGAAGACTGGAGTAACTACTTTCGAGGAAAAACAAAAAACAAAACATTTAACACAACAGCACATTTAAGAAAAAATGACCAAACTGACCATGTTTTAAAAATGGGAAATATCTTTTTATTGGTAATTTTAAAGATCCAGGTGTCATGAATAACAGAAATACTCACAGTAATGAACATTGTTGGGAAGCAAACTCGAGACACCGCAAATATATCCAATATACACTTTAATGCATTAACACATTAACGTACACACACGCGCACACACACACATCAACGGTCACACTTTCCTCACCAATCTCTTGAGTTTAATCAGCATTGATCTGACTGAGAGAGACGGAAGGAACATATGATCCACTTTTCACTTTTTTTCCCTAAGCATTTTTAACATGGCTCTAAACATGGCTTCAATAGCAGTCTGTTTATTTTGAGTTTAAGCTGGAGGGAAGTGTGAAGATGCGAGTTAAGGAGTCTCCGTAGACACAGAGCCAAACAAGAACTATCTGTGAGGGATGTCAAGCCCCGACATGCTCAGCGCAAGTTCAATTAACACATTTTACATGCGCGCAAACTTAATTAACGAGGGCAAATGGTGATGTGAATCCTGATCGGTAAATGAAGAGAAGGGTTTTGTTCATTCAAGGTACGTGATTTACAATGCAAAATGTGGGCATACTGCACTGCATTATGGGTAACAGGATCACAGCAAATGTGCAAAAACAAACACATACAGTGCTTACTGTATAAATTAGCACATGCTTAAAAAGCAAACAAAATGTGATGGCGTAATTGTTTTTTGGGTATCTGTACTGCAGTCTTTCAGGAATGGCTTTCCAACACAATCTCCAGGGCTTATTATGGGAACTGACACTCAAAAGGAAAAAAATGATAAAAACACTCATGGAAAACGGGACTCTTCTGTGTTATATATATATTAAGATATATCTATAAAACCATACTCACAACACCTGTTAGTAATTTTCAACCGCTTGTGACTGGCTCCATCCACTTCACACCAGGTTTAAAAAAAGGCAATCTAAGATTTATACATATTTATATAGCCTATATGTATATAAAAACAATCTTTATCTTTTCCTAAAGAGTTCATAGATTCTCAGATATTCATGTGAATCAGATATTAAAACCTGTTTGCTTGTTTTAGTCGCTCTTTTGGAGAAACACTGCAGGTCGAGGAAAAACTTTGTGGCACAAACAAAAAAAAAAGATAATAATTTAATATTAATGTTATGCCATTACTTTTGTTTAAAAAAAGGTCTATGAGATGCGGCATTAAGCGAAACGCTCACAGACTCATTTCTTGAACATTCCTGGTCCCATATTCCCGCCCAAAGGATAGGACGTTGAACTCACCCATCTGGGAATGGATATTCCACTTGGGTCTGTTTATTCCCCCTCTCCTTGTAACTGTGTCTCTTTTTTGGTCTCTCTGGAGAGGGGTGGGCGGTTACCATCCGTTGATGATGTGATTCATGTAGTCCTCAGTTGGCAGGCGTGCCGTACCCTCTCCTCCGGCTCCGTCCTCTCGGAACGGGCTGTGGAAAGACGCCTGTCCTCTCAGTAGTCTCTGCTCCCGGCGGTCCAGCATGTGCTTGTATTGGTAGCGCTGCTGAAACAGGTCTTTGGCATAGTCGTACAGCTTCATGTCCAGGTCGTTGAGCTCCTCGATGCGCTGTATCGTGTCGTTATCCAGGTCCACGCCAGCCGCCCGCGTGCTGTTGTACTGCATGAAGGGCCGGATGAACTTGAGGTGGAAGGTGCGCTCGAACAAGTACTGCGTCTTCCGCTGAAACTCCGTCAGGCCGAAGAAAGCCATGTCTCGTAGGTTTTTCTTGGCCGATTCGAGCAGCAGCTGTGAGCGCCTCTTCTCGGGAACCGTGGAGAGGTTGTAGCATCCGACCAGGCTGAGGTCGGCCAGCATGCGTACTTGGCGGTTGTTGGCGAGGTTGTAGGGGCACTCCATGAACTGCTGCAAAGTGCACCCCGACCAGTCTGAGCCCTCGTAGCAGGACGGCAACTCTTCGGGCGTTGGTGTCCGTCCGTCGCACATGTGCAGGGACGTCTTCCACGTCGCCCCCCGCTGGACGTGCCTCCATTCGCTAAGGTAGCGGGAAACGGGGTCTCTCAGTAGAGTGATGTAGTAGAACTTTCTGGGGGAAACAAGATAGGAGAACTCCATTAGTAACGAGACAATCATATACAAGATTAAGATCTTTTATCCAAAGTGGCTTTCATTGCATGGGAATTGAACCCATGACCTTTGCTGTTGGAGCTACAGTAAACTGCTAATGTCATCAACAAAACATTCATAGTAGAACAAAGGAAAATCATGATCGCATTGCAACCTGTATTGTGGCAGTCTACGTGTCTACAACTTTATCCTACAATTAATACTTTGTTTCGAAAGACAGGATGTAACAGGTGTAAACCATGACTCAATAAATGCCTTTGCTCAGAGTCTTCCCAGCATGCCCTGGGGCACCACTGTCTTAATCCTTTCCCACCACATCACATCCTGTCTGTTTAGATATTCCTTTGATTTATGGACTTTGAAACATCATTGTAGATGCACCAAAAAAAAAGGGACAGGAATATAAGGAACTACAGTTAATGATTCAATATATATTTTTTAATGCATAGATGTAAAATGCATAAATTTAAGAAATATAAGTAGCAAAATACTTGGTCAATGTTAAGTTTTTTGAATCAGTTTCAATGAATTGATTCAAAACTCTGATTAAATGATTCTTTTGTCATAACTCAAAAATGTTCACAAAAGTGGGCTTTTTTTTTTTTACCACACACAATACAAAATCATGTATGGTCTTGCACACCTCCCTATTTAACAAGAGAAGGAAAAAATCCTTATACCCATCCATCTGCATACATCTTTAACAACCATTATATGGAGCTGAACTAAGTGAAAAAACAGGCATGGCTCTGAATCTTTTAGTGAAAGGCCGTATTGAAGTGAGAGCAGTCAGATAATGATGGTGATGAAACCACCTCAAGAAAAATACTCAGTTCTTACACTGCTTACATGCACACTATAGGGACCTTTCCTGAAAATACACAAAAATATCTGTACCAGAGCGTTTTGCCACTCTGAGAATGCTACAGAGACATAAGCCACAGGGAAAAGTGTGTTTTGTCGGAACCACGCAAAGGATTTGTGGAGTGGGAGGAAGACCAAGCACTGCCAACAAACTAGCAGGTGGTTTTCAACAGATTAATCTCGACCAAACTGACGACAGAGAGATTTAGCTCTCAGTTACAAATTCAACGCCCCCCATCACCACCCGCTCCAGCTGTGCTTCACCCTACATTACCTCTTCACACCCCAGTGACCAAACGTGCCAAGGAAACAGATTCCCTTCAAAGTGCCCGAGAGCTGGTTACACATTCGAAAACGGCATGAAATCACTGATTAGTCAAAAACAGTGGGCGATGCTGAAATTCATTGCTGGTGACCCACATGGCACTTCCCAAGGTAACACTGGGTGCTGAGATACACTGCAATCATCTTGCCTCTGGCCAAGAGGCGGCAATCCAGCCAACACTGTGCACTCAAATGCCCTTTCACTGTACATGCAGTACCCTTACTGACCACATGGTGGCAGTGTGCATGTATTAAATAGGCCCTTACAGAAAGCAGAGTTATGAGCATTTCAACACCTTAACAAGAACACTCAGATATGTGAGATCAGAATTTGAGATTTTGAGCTCATTGCTAAAATGATTTTCTGACTTATTTTTGTTGATCTTTTCTTTAATTCTCCATGTAAAACAATAGAATCATTTGTGTCTTTTCTGTATCTTCAAATCTCTATATTCTCTCTTCCTTTCTCACTTTTTGGTGACAAAGCTGCAGGCTTATAATCATTAGTGAGCCTGAGAGACATCAGAGATCCCTTTGCAGTGCCAAGGCTTCCCGTTTTAATAACTCTCATGTTTCCACAGTGATTAAACTCGGGGCCCCATCAACACACACGGCAGATCCAAATCCCAGCCAATAACTGGCTGCCTGCTCTCTGCAAGGCCGGTCAATACTAATAACACGCACCGAAATAGCCACATTATTAATGAGAATGGACCCAGTACTGAGACTTGGGGCACCTCACAAAGTAACTGAGGGTCATACTACAAGCTTGGACTGCTGCAGTGTACAGACTCATAAATTAAGCTATTGAACACAAGTCTCTTTTATAAAAGTCTTTCATAATTGAATTAAGGCCCAGTTGAGGCCAGCTCGGGTAGAAGCATTTCAGTTTGTGTATGTGTTTGTGTGCAAGTCTGCTTTGGCAAAGTCAACGGGAAGCGTAGGAATCTGGCGCCTGTTGTTTGTAAGTATTTGTTTAATCCTCTTGTACTACAAAATTTCAATGTCAACAAGAGTATACATGTGTAAAACTACATTTTCGAAATCAACTATCTGGTGGTTTGCCTAAATGACTGACAAATAAAAAATACAGAGCTGACCTTGACTGGATGTGTTCTTGCAATCAAACAATAAAATGTTTTTTGCAACTTCACACTGTGTCTTAGATAGAATCTGTTTGTTTAAAGAGTAACACAAAAATCCTTTACCAAGAACATAACTACAAATGTAATAGTCTAAGAAACAATAATACTAATGTGAATATTGGGGAGAACGCTACCCTGAATGTGGAGGTTCATTCCAAAATCATTCATCTAAATCCTTTTTAGAATCAAGCACACTTAACAAATACATTAAAACAATCCACAACTTCATTAAAAATCTCATTATTGGAGGTTAAAACCCTGCTCTCTCCCACTGAGACATGGAAAAGGAAATGTGGCTCTTGAGAGAGACGCAATGAACGGCTCGCTGGAGAGTCTGGAGTTCAAGGTCAAAGCTGAAGACAGAGTATGCTGGAAGTCTCCTCCTCGGGCTGACAGCTCACTATGGAGCCGTCACAACTCTCCGTCTGACACGACTCCACATGCAAATCAGCCTCTCAAATATATGATGACTGCACAAAGACCAGTCACCCATTCTGACAGACCAGACACAAAACAGCTGTGGGGGCACTATTTCCTCTTTCAGACACACTCACAGAGAAGAAGTGGCAGAAAAATGGAGAAAACAACTACCAGTGGTTGGTTTGGATCAGTGCGTTAACCCCCATGATGTTTGTCGATGCCAAGATGCTATTGTCCTCACACATACACATCAAGAAAGCCATTCCAAAAGTTGGCTTCCTAAGACATTTCACTCCCAGTGCCGCCCTCCCAATGGTGCGTTTAAACTAGGGAAGTGGAGCATTGCTGCATTATTGATGCAGAACCTTTGCTAACTCTTGCCACAGGGTTCCCTCACCTCACCAGAGCATCCAAACTCCACACATTACCAACAATCTAAAGGTGACACAACTAGGACAGGTCAGGTGAATGTGTTTCAGACTGGTTTTATTTCATCAGGGATGCTTGCTGCTTTGGAGTGTGGACTGGGAAATTGAAGTCTTCTCATTTTTTTGTCAGAAAAAAGCACCAGACTGTGCAAAATGACTCTAGTCTGTCATCCTGGAGACGGTCCACTTGAAAATCCATTTCTCTGTAAGAGCTGAGTACAAAAAACTTGGACAAAGAAAGGCATTTTTGACAATTCAGTGTGGACATTTATGTACACACACAAAACTTTCTCTCACACACAAAGGAAAACTTTACCTTTTCTGACCAAAAAAAGATGAAACACTGACATATCGATGGCACCAGAATGATTATGATTACAAGCATTTGATCCACAACCATTTTGAACTGGCCCACTGTATATGTAGTGACATGATTATACCTTGGATCAAAAGATGTAATTCTGCTGACATGCTATTAGAAGGTTGGTAGGCCTGGTTGTTTCTTTAACAAGTTGTTTTACAGCACCATCACTCTGTTTCTCTGTTAATAAACATCTCATGACAAGCATTTAAAGGGATAGTTCACCCAAAAATGAAAATTATGCCATTAACTACTCACCCTCAAGACCTTCGTTCATCTTTGGAACACAAATTAAGATATTTTTGATGAAATCCGAGAGCTTTCTGACCCTGTACAGAGACAGCAACACAACTAGCAAGTTCAAGGCCCAGAACGGTAGTAAGGACATCGTTAAAATGGTCCATGTGACATCAGTGGTGTCTACAGAGGGTCAGAAAGCTCTCGGACTACATCAAAAATATCTCAATTTCTGTTCTGAAGATGAACAAAGATCTTCAGGTTTTAGAACGACATGAGCAATTAATGACAATTTTCATTTTTGGGTGAACTTTACCTTTAAAAACAAAAAAAAACTTGTACTTAAAACATGAATTAAATTAAATTAAAATGGACACTGTATACACACAAGATAAGTGAAAGCAAAGCTCCTCGGCTCAATACAGAAAACCCAAGTAAATTCTGGGTTACAACACTGACTATTTATTTTACCAATTTACATAACTTATACCACAGTTAACTGAGCCACTGAGAATTATTACAAACTCTGATTTGGAACTTTGTCATTAAATATAATTTACACAAAGAGAGATCCACATTTACATCCTTATGGTAATGTATCTACACAAAATGAGACCCCAAAGCGTAGCTATAAACTTAACTCGTCTGGAGCATCTAGTTGCATCAAACCAGGATGAATCTGTTAATATGGCCTTTCATGTGTGGTGTTAAAAAGGCCTTGGGTGAAGAAACAACAACAAGATCTAAATTTAGCAATTTGGCAGAGCCCCTTCTCATAACAGAAAAGCTAAACTTTTTTACACAATGGTGTCAGTGACCGTTTTTAATCTCGATTTAGAGGATTCTTCTCTTGGAAGTAGCTGGAAAGCTAATATAGTCTTATGAGAGTTCTGTATGAACCACATTAGTTTAGTTTGTTCACCATGATAAAATGAAGTTCAAAAGTTTGGAGTTGGTGCAATTTTTTTTTTTCTTCCCCTCTGAAAGAAATGCTTAACAAGACCAAGTATTATTTGGTCAAAAACAGTAAAAACAGTAATATTGTGAAATATTACAATTGAAAATAACTGTCATTCATTCCTTTGATGCAAAGCTGAAAAAAGCGGAGGCAGAGGTCTGCCTAGAGTGCAGAGATGAGTAGTAGGAGGAAATTTCACCCGTGACAGCATCAAACCTGTTAAAGTATGAGTGAGGTGGAGGATTTCAACTAGATTTCTCTGACTATCAAAGGCAGCACAACTGCTTTCACTAGGATGAATGTAAATTCCACCTTATTCCTGGCGCTCGCTGCCACACGCTAGCTGTAACAGCTGAGGGAGCGTGACTAACAAGAGAGCGGCGATTCTTTCGTCTTGGGATGTGGGAGGAAGAGACGCAGATAAAGACGACAGTGTATGTGAGAGAGAGAGAGAGAGAGAGGAGGAAAAGAGGAAAAGGAGAGACAGATGAGGAGAGAGGTATAAAGAAATAGATTTTTATGAAGAAAACGTGAGTAGAACCTCAAGTAGATGAAGAACTGCAAAAAAAAATTGTGAAAATGTGGTAAATAAGTCAGCAAGAATGTGTCGACCCCCTGCAGCTCCTGGGGTCTACCTGGGGGTCTCGTAAACTAGCTATCTTAAACCCGCACAGGTGTTTCGCTTCAGAGTGGGTGATAAATAACATGTTCAGATGCTAGCAGGAGGAAAGACCCTGGCAGGTTTAAGATCTGCAAGGACAGAGCAAGCACTAAACCAACACACCGAAGGAACCCTGCGTGACCTCTTGGGTGTCATTAAGAAGCAGTCAGGATGTGAATTTTGACGGGTATCATGGGGAAATCAGTAGCCTGAAGATTAGAACATCTGTGTTTTCTCACACACCAAAACAAGCATCGTGTGTTACTACATTATAATGCAACAATTCATATGTTAAACAAGGTGTTAAAAGATAATTATGTGACAGAATGAAAGATCGAATCTGTGATATATTAGCAGAAAGATAATCAATTCTAAATCTAACAAAGAATGACAGATGACAAACCTGAAATGATCACAGGTCATGTGCGCCTATTTTAAAAGGCGCACATTAAGAAAAACACTGAAAATTGCAGATGAACTCCAGAGGAAAGAGAGAGTTCTGGTTGGAGAGACAGACAGCAGTGATACATGAGTTCAGACGGAGCAGAGGCTTTAATAAAGCTAGAGCTTATTGTTGCATGCAGTTCTTTATGTTTATGTATGACTGAAGATCCAGGAGGGACTAAGGCAGGACCGGAGACTAGAAAGGGAATAAAGTAGGATTTCATAAATCCTTCTCATAATGTGATGCCCTCCTGAGAGAGTCTAGGACGACCTGGCCTATAACCTTCGACCTACAATATTTACTTCTCGCTGATGTGCTGTGGGGGTGGAAAAGAAATGTTTTTTTATGATTTCACGTCCACAATTTTTGAGTGATCAAAAAAAAAAAAACCTTGGCAAAAGCAAAAACTAACAAAAAAAAAACAGAACAAAAACAAAACAACAGCAAAAATAGCCAACTGGTCTAGGTAAAAAAAACAAACAAAAAAAATAAATAAATACATTAGTATAAGATTAATTTTATATTTCCAACATATAACTACATCAATGACTATTACCAACAATGACAAAGAATAATTTGTAATATTTTTGTGAAAATTATTTTATTAGGTTTTACTTAAAACAACAGAATAATGAATTATTTTATATTATTATTATTATTATTAATTAATATAAAAAATATTCAATGTATCGCCCACGTGCAACCAAAATCTGATGAAACTACCATGTGCCCTGAAAAAACAGACCAAGGGACCAAATAGTAGTGCGTGAGAGAGAGAGAAGAAATAGACCACCATCCATGTAAGACTCTAAAAGCACAATAATGGAGCTCTCCACCAGGAACTCCATGGTTCTGATCCAATTAGCAGCAGGAATGTGAGGAATGTTTATAGCAAAGAGACCCCCTTAACAGCCTGAGGGGGAGATCCTTCCATTTCACCTTCACTGACTTCTCACTGACACACACACACCGCAGTTCCAACAGAACTCCACCATTCCTATAAAACTGCTTGAGATTAAATGGAAACACAATCTCTTCCATCCTGGGTATATAATGCATACAGTCAGGACTAAAACTGAATTATTTTCAGCTTTTCAGCTATGCCTTTCCTGTCTGTTGTGTTTAACAAACTAATCATACATGCTTTTTTTTTTTTTTTTTTAGAACAAAGGTGTCTGTTAAGAGCTGGATTCCTGGGTTAACAAGGTTACAGTTTAAACAGTGAGTGTCTCTGGAAGAAGAGGACAGAATGTGTTTAACCCCAGGCTTGTTTAGACCACTTGTCTTATCAGACAGACAGAGAGAGCTTAGAGAGAAAGAGAGAGAGACAGAGGGGGCTTGGAAGTGAAAGACAGAGACCTTTGTTCTGGTCCATCTCTCTGAGAGAGAACCCTCTCACTTTCAGTTTGAGCCTGTTTTGATTGCATGGTAAATAACATTACATGTGTGCTGCATGTTAGCTGCAAGCAATAAAACAAATAATAATTAAAAAAAAATCTTTAAAAAATATGACAGCAAAAACATGTAAATAAATAAATCATTAACAAAATAAGCAAATAAAATAAAAATAACGAAAAGGAAATAGTAAATTTGGTAGTAAAATTTGGATTAAAGACAAAAAATCTATTTTAAAAAAAAATAAGCAATAAACTAAATATAAGTAAGAAAGCAAGCAATTAATTTAGTTAATGATTTATTTATTTACATGTTTTTGCTGTCATTTAAAAAAAAAAAATTGTTTTATTGCTTGCAGCTAACATGCAGCACACATGTAATGTTATTTAACATGCAACCAGTTAATTGTTTTATGTTAATAAAACAATTGAAATTACACAAAGTATAAAATATGAAGCAGAAATATAAAAATATAAAAATAAAATAATTAAATATTATATCTGAACATGGGTTAAAGACAAAAAATAAAATATGAATAAATGCAAACAATAAAAAAACAAACAAGAAAGTAACAAAATATACAGTAGGTTAGACAAAAATACATTAAGATAATAACTGAAAATATATTTTTGAAAGTACAAAAAAGTATTTAAAATAGTATAAAATAATGAAAATAAAAAGCATATGGTTAAAGACGGTAATAAATACGGTTAAACAAAAAATATATAAATACACAATTGAAAATATAATAAAAAAAAAACTTGTTTATTTTAATGAAAGCAATAGTAAATAGG
>SCHK01094762.1:4126-15263 GCA_004124795.1 Poropuntius huangchuchieni
TATCAGGATTGGAATATTTCTGTACCAATGTCCAGTCAGATCATTGCTATATAACATTTTAATCTGATGCCCTTTTAGTTACAAAGATCAACAATCTCTTAGACGAAGTGAGAACCTTAAAACAACAAGTGCAAGAAAAAGAATCCCAAGTAAATGCTAGAATAGCTGGTGAGTTTCATTCAATCCATCCATCCATCAGTTACTGTCTCTTTCACTTGTTTAACAGCAAAGCACATCAACATTGGAGCTCTCCATTAATTCAAAAACACAACTTGCTGCTGTTCTTTTTAGATCTTGAAAGGAGCCTAACGACGAAGAAGGAGGAAAATGCCAAAATTCGTGCTGAGAATGAAAGTAAAACAACATATTACTCCATTCTTCCACAATATAGGATATTTAAGGCATAGTCAAAGAAAAGTTCCTTATCTTGCCTATTCTGTCTTTTTCTAGAGCTGAGAAAAGATTGTGTGGACACTGCTGAATGCCCTGAACTCCAGAAAAAATATAACGGTACCTTGTCTTTCTGTCTGCTGTAAAAAGACATTTTGTAAACAGGATTTGAACAGTTGTGTAAACAGGAGACTTGGTGGCTGTGTTACAGAAATGCAGGCTGAATATAACGATACCATTTCTAAGCTGAACAATGACATTCTTAAGAAGGGTGAGTGAAGATTTATAATTAAACTGGTTTAAAATTAAATAAATGATGAAGTTAATCACAAAATATTATAAATAATGCCATGAATTTACAATAATAAAAAAACAAAACAATCTTGTGTCAAACCCAAAGTCGATATTTACTACACTCTTTTCTACTGTCACATAATTCTCTCTGTCCAATGTTGTTATTGTTTTCAGCTTATTTCATTAAAAGTCTAATAGATGAAGTCCAGTACCTGGATGAGCAGGTCTCTCAAGGATTCCCAGGTAATGAAGGTGTATGTCCATTGATTCTGATATCACATAAACTGCAGGACTTCTGGACAAAGCCGATTCAACCAGCGCACATACATACACCTACATTTTTTTATATTTTTAAAAGACGTCTCTTATGCTCACCAAAAGTACAGTAAAAACACTTATCTTGAGATACAATTTAAAATAACATTTTGACAATGAAATGTATGTTTGAAAATTCAAAGCATGATCCTTCAGGAATTATTCTAATACGCCAATTTGGTGCTCAAGAAACCATTATTATTATCATCATCAATGTTCGAAACAGTTGTGCTGCTTAATATTTTTGTGGAAACTGTGATACTTGTTTTCAGAAATTCTCTGATGAAAGAAAATTATTTGAACAGCATTTTTTTATTTTTTTATTTAGTTGGTTATTTAGTATTGTAAAACTCTTTGACTGTCACTTTTGACCACTTTCATGCATCCTTGCTGAATAAATGTAAAAACTTTTTAAAGAAAAAACTTATTGACCCCAAATGTTGGAGTGGTAGTGTACATTCCTTGCTTTCTTTTGACATGAGCTATGGATTATGTTGAAATGAATTATTAATATTACAATTATTATTAGAATTTTATGTCTGAGCATCATTTGTGACAGTTGAACAAATGATGTAGACCTAACAGACTACCTTTGCTGCACTTTTCCAAAAACGTTACCTTCAGAACACCTAAAACACTCATTATTCATCTGTTAAGTTGCTTTTCACTTTATGTTAATTTAAAAGAAAAATCTGTACGGTGTAAAGACCAGGGTTTGACATGCTTTTTACTCAATATATGGTTATCTGCTTCTTAGAACTGAAGTTAGATCTGGAAGAAAAGAAAAGAGAGTTGGAGGAGGCAAAGAAGAAATTGCATGCTGAGGGATCCATATCAGCCAAAAGTGAGTCCAACCCCATTTGATCAATTTTGGGACTTCTTCGTCTGAAGAGAGACTATTGCACACTTACACAATGCTTTGTTACAGCTCTGGATGTACTTGAGTTACTAACTAATATAGGAAAGCTTCAAGAAAATCCAGCTGTAGACAATTCAGAAAAGATTCGCAGTAAGTTGAAACAAATCCATTTATGTACTCTTGTAATCATTTTTATTTCTTCCTTTAAAAAAACATTTAATCCATTATCATACAATTAGTGATGTTCTTCTCTTCTTTTANCGTAATCATTTTCATTTCTTCCTTTAAAAAAACATTTTATCCATTATCATACAATTAGTGATGTTCTTCTCTTCTTTTAGAACTGGAAGCTCAATTAAATAGTTTGCTGGCTGAGTTGCAAAACTCTGGAGAGAAAGGGCTTGGACTGGGTGAGTTCAACCAATAGAGCATGCATGGTGCTAGCAATTCATGACCATGGTCATGGGTTTGATGAACACATGAACTGATGAAATGTATGCCATTGTTAAAAGTGTCTGCCAAATGTGTTACCGTAAATGTTTTCTTATACATTGATACAGCCTTGAAAATAATGTCTATAAAGGAATCAATGTCTAAACTAAAACAAGCACAAGCACAAATGCAAGAGAAATATGCAAAGGAAATCGATGGTAAGTCCATCTTCAATGCATCAATATCAGAAGATTAGTAATAGTGGAAACAAAGACTACTAAACAGATATTCTTCTTGTTATCAGGATTAAAGAATCAAATAGAGAAGAAAGAAAAAGAGATTTTGCTGTTGCAGGCTAACTGTGAACTGTCAGATAAGCTGAGTAAGTAAATGTGAAAAGACACCAATCAATATTTTTTGGAAGTGATTTTACCCATCCTTTACACGGATAGTTCAATTTTGTCATTATTTACTCACCCTCAAGGTGTTCCAAACCTATGAGTTTGTTTCTTTTGTTGAACATAAAAGTAGGTATTTTGAAGAATGTGAGTAGCCAAACATTTGCTGGTCTCCATTGACTTCCATAGTATGGGGACCAAAAACTGTTTAGCTTGGAGCAGCTCGAGTGTGAGTAAATGAGGACAAAATAATAATTTCACCACAGGAATGGGTAACCATGCGTATATTTCCTACCAGATATGTACTCTGCATTTTAACCCAGTATGTTGTAACTAAGACATGCTCCTTCTTTTTTCATGAACAGGGGACAGGATACAAAAACTAGAAAAGGAGCTGGAGGAAAGCAAACAAAATATTAAAAAACTGCAACAAGAATCAAAGGATATGATTGCATGTAAGTTTCAGAGAAAATGCATACTGTTGTGATGCCATCACAACTTTTATTTTTTTATAATGATGCATTTTAAACATACATACATAGCTTTCTGTTATCAAATATTGCCATGTCATGTTTTTCTCAGCACTACAGAAACAAATTAAATCAAAGGACCAGCAGCTTGCTAACACTGAAGATCAACTGCAAAAGACAAATGCTGAAAATGCTGCTTTGAGTAAGAAAATCTAGTTATGAATAAAGACAACAACATTGGAAAATGAATCAACCTCACATTTATGTTTGATTTCATATCGTCACATTTGCATGGCTAGTCGTTCCAAAAATTTTAACTTTATGTCTTTGTTTCAGTTAAACAGCTGAACAATCTGAATGATGACTTGAAGAAACTCAAAGAGGAGAAAAATAAGGCACTGCAGACAGCAAAAGAAGAAATTGACCGTATGACCACACTGTCAAAACACCAAAGACATGTGCTTCAATAATTATCAAGTTCACTTTTCCAATACTATACTATATATATATATATATATATAATATGAAAAAGCAATGATCAGCATGTGAGAAACAAACTGACAAAAGTGCCATGATGACATAATTCTATCTTTAACTTCAAATTTGACCTATTATACGAAGGTAGAATCAATTTGACCATTTCTTTTTTTTTTTTTTTTACTAACTGCTTTTTTGTGATCAGGTTTAAAAGAGAAATTGCAAAAACAGGAACAAGCGCTTACTGAAAAGGATAGGTACCTAAATGAGAAGAATGGAGTCATTGCTGCATTAAAAAAGCAACTGGACAATATGAAGGGAGATCTTGAAAAAGTAAATAACAAAAACAGAGGTCAGTGAAAAGGTCATCCTCTGCTTAAAATCAGAGGAATATTTGGTTTGAAAATGGGAAAATTCTGAGTATTGTCAATAAGATTTGCTACAGATAAAATGTAATGATGCTACAAATTACACAATTGATGCATGTTACTCAATATTAATTTTTTTTTGTCCAGAGCTAGAGACAGAGCTTAAAACAAAGGACCAGCAACTTGCTAAAACTGAAGACAAACTAAAGGAAATAAATGCTGAAAATCAAGACTTGTGTAAGAATAAATTTAATAATTGATTAAGGAATGACAGAATTGTTGATAGAAAAGTTGATATAAATTGTGCAAAAATGTTTTAGCCCAAGCATTGTTTTTTTTATTTATTTATTATTTCTTGCCCTTTTTTTAGCTCACAAGCAGAAGAAACTGGAAAAGGAACTACAAAAAATTACAGGGGAGAAAAATGAATTACAGAAAGAAGTCTCTAGTATGACAATACAGACAATACAATCTCCACTTAATGATAAAGTTCACATGTTTTTTTATTTTTTACATGCTTTTACTTTGCCCAATCAGCAGCTTTATATTTTAGAATTTGATCTATTATATTGTATTCAAAACTCAAATTGTACATTTGAAAATTTTCTAAGCCTAATAATAAGTCTTTCATCCCTTTTATCAGATCTAGAAAATACACTGAAAGCAAAAAAACAAGAACTTGCTAAGAAGGACCAGAAACTCCAGGAGAAGGATAAAGAAGTTGCTACACTGCAAAAGGAAAATGCTGATACAAAGGCCAAGCTAAAAGAAGAGAAAGAAAAAATAAACGGTGAGTGGGGAGCAACAATCTTTCGGTATAGTGAACAATGCAACTTAAATTTATCCAGGGACCAAATATCTTTTGCATGTATCTGTGAAAGGTAATCTGACAGATTTTAATATTTTCACTATTTATAGCTGTCATCGGTGAGAACGAGAAACTTAAGGGTGAGATATTTATTTTATCTTAGCAAGAAGTATTACAAGCTTTATATTCACAATTAACAATGTATGGTTTTATTTCTTTTATAACTCTTTATCTAGAAATTATAAAGGGAAAAACAGAACCTCCTAAGAGTGGTAAGTTTGTGATCTCAGCCTGGTTATAATATACAGCTACAGTCTATAAAATGCAATCAAACTAAAAAAATGTCTGTCTGCATGCCCACCTCAGAATGGCCGAGGCTTGACGCAAACACTGCCCATCGCAGACTCATCTTGTCACAGGATGAGAAAGAGGCACGTATCTCTTTATTCCCTCAGCCTGTACGTGACACTCCCAAGCGCTACGACACAGCTATTGCAGCTCTGGGAAAAGAGGGATTTGATTCTGGAAAGCATTACTGGGAAATAGGGGTGATTGGAAGAAATTGTTATGTTGTGGGTGCAGCCAGGGCATCCGTTCAGAGAAAAGGTATTCTGAGATATGGCCCTTCAGCTGGCTATTGGGTTATTCAGAAGAGTAGAGGTTCAAAACTTTCTGCCTATGCTGACAGGCATGTTAATCTACAAGCTGAGGCACCTTCTGTAATTGGAGTCCAGTTGGATTTTAAAAATAATAAGATAACTTTTTACAATGCAGAAACGAAGCTTCAAATCTTTAGCTTCACTGGCAATGAGCTGCAGGGGGAAATCTATCCATATGTTGAAACCTGCAGTGATTTAAATGAGCCTCCCTTGATCTTAAAGAAACCTCAATCCACTGATTGGCTCAAGCAGTGATCTCTGTGTATTAGGAGTCAGTTTTTGTATACAAAGAAAATGCTTTCTGCTTTGATACTTTAGCTTATTACTACTCTCAACTGCATGCTTGCATGGCATTTTTTTCATTTTAATAAATCATCTATATTTGAAAAACAAATATTTATCTAATATGTTGGTGTCTTTTTTAACATTTAAAAGGATGATTCATGCAGAAATGAAAAGTCTGTTCACTCACCCTCATGTTGACCTACTCTCTTACACTGAATACTAAAGAAGATAGTTTGCAAAATGTCTGTTTTTTGTAGTTCATACAGTGGTATGGACAAGTCAATGGTAGCCAGAAGTGTTGCTTATCAGCATTCTTCAAAATATCTTATTTTCTGCACAAACACAGGGTTAGTAAACAATGACAAAATGTTCATTTTTGAGTGAACTATCCCTTCAAAATCAAGAGAGAGTATGTCTGTGAAGCTTGTAGCAGCAAATCCATGTAGAGGAAACATAAGTAGTGAAAAAAACATTTATTTTAGAAAAACATTAAGGAAAAAAAACTTTATAACAAGAACTTTTTTTTTTTTGCATCTAAACAAAACATTTTGAGGGTTAACGGTGCTTGAAAACAACACTCACTTGCACATCAAGCATAGCTTTTCAAAACTCTTTAACAGCAGAATAGTCCATATGAGACTTGATTTCAATTTCATTTTGAAGAGTGAAAAAACACACAAAAAACATTGTTTGAAGAGCCTCAATCTCTGCCTGCTGTTCCAGCAACCTGGCTATAGAAGTACGCAACAAAGGTTGGATCCTTTTCCTCTAAGCTGTTCAAAAAGGCATTTCTCTCCTCTTCACTCCATGAATCAAACCACTGAGTCCACAGTCTTAACTGGCATTCAAAAATGTTGGGTGGGCGATCATTCACCTGAAATTCAGAGACAAAGAAGATACCCATGTTATCATACAGATGAACCTGCTAAGCATTATTTATGTCAAATAGATGGATATATACATATTTAAACAGATGTTAAAAGCTGATCACAATTATCCTTAAGTATCATACAACTTAAGTCCATCAATTAACGTCTTGTGAAGTTAAAAGCATGTTTATAAACAAATTCATAATTAAGATGTTTTTAACTTCAACCTGCAAAAATCTGAGCCCTCCATCCATAATATTAAAGTTATCTATGAAATAATGAATTTGTTTCTTACCAATATGCACCTTTTAATTCACAAGACTGATGTGAATTACTAGGCTGTGAAGTATTGTCATGTTTTTATCAGTTGTCTGAACTCTTATTCTGACAGCACCCATTCAATGAAGAGGATCCATTTATGAGCAAGTAATTTAATGCAAAAGTCTGTGCTGATGAAGGAACAATCTTATTTACATCTACATGGTCTGAGAGTGAGCAAACACAAGAATCACAAAACAAAGGGCATGAAATTTTTCATAAATTTATGAAATAAAACACCTGCAGTGTGTTGAGTTGGTCTAAAAGACTGGACACCTTTCCAGGCACAGCCTTCGAAATCAGATCTTCCAGAAAGCGTTGCTTCTGGGCAGCGTTCCATCCTAAAAACCAGCTTAGTACACATCGTTGCTCCTGAAGTGTCACGAAAGACAGCGGCACAGAGTCTTCTCTGGAGCCCACGTTGAGGGATGTGCAGGACAGTGCCTCCAGACGTCGGGGAACGATGCCTCCTGAAGCAGGTGGAAAGGCTGTGATGGAAACTGGAGGAAATGTTGACCAACCTTGTCCATCAGACATCCCTAACTGTGTAATGGTGTGCTTGGAGACCTGTGTATGGGACAGATCTTCCACTGTAGGGGGCATCATGGATCCATCTGGCTGGCCCGAGCCTTGTAAAGCGTGGTGGAACCAAGCCATTTCTAATAAAAACAGAAAAAGGATTTCAAAGGGATTATCACTGATGGTACTAAACTGTAGTGTTAAAAGAAATTGGTTGCCTTGATGTTGTTGAGCATTTTTATAACTTTACACAAACCGAAACACTTAATAAACCACGTTCATGCATTTTAACATACATCATAACCTCGATTTAAATGCTTCATAAAACTGTTAGTTTTGTTGTGTATCGTACCATGTAGACTACACTTACATTTACTTCCTTGTTACGACATATGCTTGCTAACGTCAGAATGCTAGCTGATCAAAACAAACGAGTAACCTCCTTTTTAACTATTACTTGCATCAAAATGTCATTTTAAATAAAATGTTACCCTTTTCTTAGTTGGACATGTCACCTCTCGTCGAAAACAGCATGTTGTTATTTTCAACGTCGGTAACCAGATGGAAAATAATCTCGATTGAGCCGAGAAGCTCAAACGGAGCCGCTCGCTGTGTTCAATAAACCTCTTGCATCGGCTCTGACACAGTCAGGGGGGCTCTGCATATTACGTCCTATTCGTTAACGAATCTTTCTTTTTGATCGGATCTTTTCACATTGTTCACAAACCCGATCTAAACAGCTTGCTCACGATTCGTTAATGAAATGAAATGAATCAGTAAGGGCAGTTGTGAAGTCAGCGAGAGTCGACTCTTTTGAACACATCCGATTCATATAAAGGACGTTGAAGGGACGAAAGGTTACTTTAATAACCTAGTAGCAGAAATGTTATAAACAAAAACATCGTTAGGATTAAAATCGTGCTTTTCCTTGTCGTACGCAAAATCTAAAAAAAAAAAAAAAAAAAACGTTTTGTGTTTATTCTTTTTAATAATAATAATAAAAAAAATAATAATAATTTATAGTGGAACTCGTGGTTGTACCTACGACGTGGGACATCATAATGGTGGATTCATTTATTCAGACAGTGATACTGGAGGACCAAATTCAGTATTGATTATGCATATTATGTACTGGCAAGCAGATGAACCCAGAATAACGCGCGAAGTTGCGCATTGTAAGCGTTTAGAAAACCAATAAATTAATCACAAAAACAACTGGAGTACAAATTTACGCATGCATCTAATTGATTGTGCATATTATGTACAAAACCATATCCAGAATATAAACTCAAAGCACGAGGTTAATAACTGTTTTCAATGGAAAATGCTAAACACTTCATCTTGCATTGCATTGACAGGAATAAACAGCTTGAATATCTTTGTTCGCCTTTGCAATGCTTTTATGTTGAAACGGAAAATTACATGAAACAATCTAATCATGTCCAATGTGGTTTAAGTCCACGAATACATGTTTACTGCCTGATACTTTGTAAAACATCAAACAACTTCGAAGTCTTCTCTCTGTGCTTCCACTCCGCCTCTTCCGGAAGCGCTCGTGGCGCGCTGACGTCGGTGAGGAAGGCGTTGCGGTCCGCGCGAGCTACAGAACGAGCGAAGGGAATCAAGATGGCGGACCTCGAAGACGTAACGCTGGACGGGAGGCCGCTCCATTCGCTCCGGGTTGCGGATTTGAAGGCGGCATTGGAAGAGAGAGGGCTCCCGAAAAGCGGACAGAAAAATGCTCTCATCAAGAGGCTCAAAGGGGTGAGTGGGAGTTGCAGGTTTCTCGGCTCCGCAGAGTCCGAGGACCGTGATTCGGAGGCCGAGCGTCGGTGGTCTCTCGCTAGCTGCTAGCGCACACTAGCTGGGGTGCTCATCCAGTTTGTAGTGTGTCATCATGTCCTCCCGCTGTTGCCTGTTTGTGTGTATGTGCGTGATGTGCAAAAGCGCCGTTTATTTTCCATGCATGTGAGTTTCGGGAGGGCGCAGACGTCGCGGAGGGTTTGGGGCGATGCGGTTGTGTTTACAAGTCTCTGGATGGATGGGAACTGAGAGGTTTTTTTAAGTTGTCGGCGGGCTCGCGCTTTGTTAGTGCATAAGGTGTTAGGGGGGTGGGGGTTATGAAACGGGGACGCGCTTACAAAAAGTCTCTAAAAAATAAGTTTTTGAAAGATTAAACACCTATCACCCCTTGAAAGTCATGTGATTTTGCCGAAATAAACACTGAAGTCGCATCGCGGTTGCTTTGCGTCGGTGAGAGGATTTGATTGATGGATGTGCCGCGCGCCGCAGCTGCTTTGAAGTTTGTGCTGAAGTTAACGTTACCGTTACTGAACGGATGTAAACAAATCTCTGTCTATCACTGTCTTGATTGGGTTCTTATTTCGTTCATTTGCTTGTTTCATATTTAATAAAATTATCAGGAGTATGTTTCATGTTAATGTTTCAATTATGATCATTAAATAATCAATGAACAAGTGCGTGTATTTTTATATGTATGCTTATTCATTCTTACACCATTCACTCTGATCCATAAAAACATGAAATATGAATGAATAATATTTTCTTATGTTAGGATCCATTAAGTTAACTAATATAATCAACACTGTCTCCTGTCCAGTTCCAGAAATTTCACTTACCTTTGCTGCAAAGTATGCTAAAGTATTTGTGTAGATAATGATGTATGTGTTTCTGTCATTCTGCATGTGCAACAGGCTCTCATGTTGGAGAACCTTCAGAAAACCTCCACTCATCACATTGGCCTGCAGCCTAACTCCCGGGTGAGCACAGCTGCAATGTTTTACAGTAGGAATAAGCGTGTTACTGTGTGTTCTTGTGTGGATGGCTTAACTGCTCTAAAACAACTGTACCATTTTGGATTACATGCTTGTTTATTTAGATTGGGGAGGAAATGAGTCAGAATAGCTTCATTAAACAGTACCTGGCCAAACAGCAAGAGCTTCTGAGGCAGCGTTTGGAGAGGGAAGCACGAGAGGCAGCTGAAACTGATGGTGAGTATCTGATTATAGTGCAAATAGTGTTTTTTTTTTTTATAAAGGAGAATGTGTGTAATGTTGTTAATCAGTAAAAATGCTGTATCCTTGTATAAATAGTAGTAAAGGTGAAATATGGAAACACTGATTTACAAGTACTCTCAACATATGCTAGTTTTTTGGTTAATGTGCAATCTTTTTATCTCTAGGTATTACATAGGGATGGCAATGTTTGACAAATAAAAATTGTTGTTCAAAAAAAATGTGCAAAATCTGTTTGGATTAACCAGCTAGCTCTCTGTTGATTCTTCTTACAGTTGCAGTACGTAGTTATTATACAAAGAGTTTTTGAGAGTTTTGTTAGATGATGAGGAATATACTTTGTAATATATACCTTACATAATTTTAAAATCAGTACATCATTTTAAAATCTCCTGATGTATGCATCATGTAAATCTGTGTTAAACATTATTTGTATGAAAATTTATGAAGCGTGTGTGTGTGTGTGTGTGTGTATATATATATATATATATATATATATATATACACACACACACACACACACACACACGCTTCATAAATTTTCATACAAATAATGTTTAACGCAGATTTACATTTTACCACGATGCATACAATACACTGTTTTTAAAATTATGATATATATATATATATATATATATATA
>SCHK01094781.1:184-10206 GCA_004124795.1 Poropuntius huangchuchieni
TCCTCGCACTTTGAAAAAAAATACTAATAAATGATTATGCCAAATTACTCTTTAGCGTTTTATTATTATTATTATTTTTATTTTTTTTAATTAATTTTATTATTGTTTTATTTTTATTAGGGTATCAGGAAAATTGTATTACCCATTTTGACGTAATTTTAATTTAGAAATTAAAAATATGCTTATCATTTACAATGGATATGATGGATATTTTATATTACCTTTCTGCATTCTAGACAGTGCCATGCAACAAGGTTACGTAGCACAGGAAGTTAAGCAGGACTTGGACAGAGGAGCTTTCACCAAGAAACGTAGGGTACAAGAGTGGAAGACCTCCTCCACTCTCTTCTCCCTTGAAGAACCACAACAATCACACACTGACATGGTGAGTAACAAAGTAAAGAATCAAGTCCAAGTAATACAAAAATAGTTGTGAACTAGACTTTTACAGTCCTCTGCTTGCAGTTCAGGATTGTATGGCTATTTTGCATGTAAATTTGATTGGTTAGTCTTTGCAGTTTGACCAGTGGAGGACAGCTGTGTTGTCTGAGGATTGCTTCAGTGCTCAGCATCATAGCAGCAGACAGCTCTTTAACCAGGAACAGACCTTTACCCAGCATGATGTCCCTATACTCAGAAGCCCCACCTGGGTTGATCATCCTGTGGACTCCTATTCTCAGCAGCAGTCACTGAGTAACATAGATTTAGATCTCTCTAGAATCTCTCAACAGTGGAGGGAAGACAAAGATCTTGATTTAAATTCGTATCACGTATACGAGAGCAGAAAACAAAAACCACAAGCATCTTTGGGAGGATCCAGATTGTGGTCCCATCAGCAGCAAGTTCAGGATGAAAGAGAAAGATGGGCTCCCTTCTCATTCTCAGCATCCTATCTCTCAGAGGGCTTTCAATACAAGCCTTTTTTTCGTTGTCCACATCCATCTAACACCCAGCGCAGGCCAGACTGTCTTGGTATGACTCACTGTCCCAGGACAAACACACCAGATAGGGTATTTTACTCTCCCCTTTACCTTTAGCAAAGCTTTTTGCCACGACTGAAGCTGTTTGCCAAGATTATCTATGTATGAGTAACACACATTTCTTTTTTTTTTCTCTCTTTTTTTTTTGAAAGACCATCACCTTTATGTGAGATTTGAATTTGAGGGTTCAGTGTGCTCAAATTATGTACAGTCACGATTTCTCTGGTGTATTGTTTATACTGGTAACACGGGTATTAAGAGTGAATGAAACTTCGTAAAAACAAATCACTCTTTGTGCTGCACAAATAATAAAAGCACTACTCATTAGTTGTCTTTTATTCTCCTGAATTAAAAACTGAAAAAAAATATTTGTTTGCAAGGATGCTGGTTGTTTATTTTCTTATTTGATTATTATTATTATTATTTGTTTTTTATTTAATCAGATTTCTTCTGTATATGTTGACTGGTCTTTTATCATTAAGTATAACATTCTGTAAAAAAAAAAATGCATATGGTTTTGTGATATTCTTTAATAAAGCAGTAGAGAATTAAAACAATTTACATCAAACTGATTTCACAATTTACATTTTATTTGGTAAAATATCTTGTAGTAAATTTAAATGTAAGAATTCAACTGTATAATACTCTTGTGAAAGTAAACCGATCACAGCTATTTTACCTGTTGAATTTGTATAGCATTTATTTATATTTTTATTACATTTTTTACCATAAACTCCTAATAAAATATTTATTTTACATTTATTGAAGTTCATTCAATTTGTTCTTATATTGTACAGCTTAAATTATATGTCAGTGTAATCAGGGCATCAGGTAATATACTTCTTCATCTATTGGTGCCTGATTCACAAAATATTCTCTTTCCTCCCGGTCTGAACCCTCTTTGTCTGGCCTCCTCTGATCATTCTGCTCCTTCATCTTCTGCTCCTCTTGGCTTCCAGCGTTGCTGCTTCTTAGTGCTCTCTTTAACTGATTCCAGAACAAGTCTTTTGCACTGTTTGGATCAGAACAGTTTGGCCCAGGCCACTGCAAATAAGTCTTTTTGAGCATGACCTTCCTCATACGGTGATAAGTGGAAACTTGCCGCTCAGGGATAGGCTCCAGAAAGACCAGCAAAAGCACATCCTGCATTTCTTGAAAGAGGCGATAGCTGGCCAACTGGATCTCCAGTGAGCACCATTCGCTGCGAAGGAAGCTCTGACTGACCACACAGATCGTTTTACGACTGCCGTATACGGCAGCCACAATGTTGTCGACAATATCGCGGCCCAGCTCGAAATCTCTGTGGTGCAGGCAGAGGCGAAATGAAGAACCTTCGAGGTTCGGCAACAGCTGTTCCATTACCCAGTCTTCATCTGCTGAGTTGTAGGAAACGAAGGCATCGTACTTGTATTTCTCCTCCTGGTCCCTTAAGCGACGCCACTGTTCTCCAAACCATGATCGAAACACATAGTAGCCGTACTTAAATTTCCAGTAAAGTCTGACGTGAAGAAGTGGTATCAAGCTTAGTAAGATTGTGAATGTAAATGTTGAGGAAAACAGGTAGAGTGCTATGTCTAAATAACACACATTAGTGTCGAAGTTGTGAAAAAATGAGCCTGGGTGATCTTGGCATGTAATATTGAAAAGATAAGGAAACTGGAGTCTATTGTTGCTTAAGGTCCAGTTCTGTAGTTCACTATTCTGGCAACCACAACTGAGAGGACAGCTGCGCATGTCAACGTATTTTAGATTGGTCAGATTTTCCAGTAGACTGATGTCCAAAGACATCATGGCATTGCGATTGAGATGTAGTTGCTTCAGTCCTGTGAGATTCCCAAAGACCTCTTTAGAAAATGATTTAATGCCCATGTTCTCAACGGATAATAGCCTTAATTTTCGAAGGTTTTTGAAAATACCGGGTTTGAGCTGGGCGATCCCAACACATGAGTTGTCCAGAGTTAAGTAATCCAAGTTTTTCAGGTCATCAAATGTTTCAGCACCAAATCCAATGATATGGTTGTTAGTCAGGTAAAGACTTGTCAGAGAAGTTAGACCACGGAAAAATGCACGTGGCAACAAGTTTATGCCATTTGGTTCCTGTGCATCAAGTTTCAGATCAAGAAGACTCGACATATTAATAAATGGCGAGAATGTATGCTCTGTAAAATATAGGATGTGGTTAGCCTGTAAATCCAGCACCTGCAGGGTGGCATGAAGTTTCCCAAAGAGCGTGCTGTCTATCTCTTTCAGACGATTTCTGTCTAAATACAGATTCTTCAAGTTTTTCAGCCCATCAAATGCATGTGGCTTCATCTGCGTGATCTTGTTCCCTCCTAAATCTAAAATAGTTAGTTTTGATAGATTTTGAAAGGTATAATTGAAAATCACTGCTATTTGGTTGTTGCGCAGGTTGAGCGTTTTTAGGTTGATAAGATCTTTAAAGGTGTCATTGTAGATATCAGTCAAAAGATTGTTGTCGAGACGAAGTGTGACAAGATCTTTGAGTCCACTCAAGGCTTTATGGTCCAAATAGGCAATTATGTTTATGTTTAGCTCGAGGTTTGTTAAATATGGTGTGTTACTGAAGGCATACTTATTAACCTGTAGAATACGATTGTAACGATAGCTCAGGCTTTTCAAGCTGTAGATATCTTTAGATTTGTTGCAGGACGTCAGACTGGTCAGATGGTTATGTTCCATCCTGAGAGTTTCCAGTTGGTTCTGACAGTGCAGAAACTGCAAGCAGTCTGTGCTTTTCAACTCGTTCCGTGAGAGGTCCATTACATAAATGATACTGGAGCAATTACAAAATGTGTTTCTGTTTAGAACTCTTATGAAATTGTTCTGGAGTATCATTTCAGGTATTTGATGAGCTTGAAGATGAAAACACAGCGAAGTCAGAGCATTCTCCTTCAGTTTCAAACCAGAGAAGTCAATGTACCATGGCTGTATATTGGTATAATTAAGAAGCTTACCAATGGAGACATTGGTAAAGCGCAAGCGCAGGTACTTTATACTCTCCAGATTCAGACCCTTAAAAGTCTTGGATCTCAGGTATTTGTTGTCTGATAAATCTAGCACTTTCACATACTTTAGGAAAGACTTGTCACTTCCCAGTTTGTGTAGTTTATTATCACTGAGGTAAAGTTTGGCAAGCGAGTTTGGCAGACGGGTGGAGTGATGCAGGGTGGTTAAATTGTTAAAAGAAAGGTCCAGTTGTATCAGGCTGGACAGGTTTGTTATGCACTCAACCAAAGATGAAAAGTTTTTCAGGTGGTTCCTGCGTAGGTCAAGAATGTGGAGGTTTGTCAAATTGGAAAACAGGAACAAATCAATATAAGTGAGATTATTGTTTCCCAGGAGCAGCTTTGTGAGGTTATGTAGGTCACTGAAAACATCACGGTGGAGAGATGATATCCTGTTGCAGGAAAGATTTAACATCTGAAGGTTTTGCAGGTTATTAAAAGCATCTTTGTGGATGCTAGTAATATGGTTAACGTCTAGTACCAGAGCAGTCAATTTGGACAGATGATGAAAGCTTTGGCCTTGAATGTGTGTAATGTTATTCCGAGAAACTGTGAGGTTAGTTGCAGAGGGAAATACATCACTCACCATTGTAGTTATGTCTGTTTCATGACATTTAATGCATCTGAAGATTGTATGATTAGAATCAGGGATCTCTATGCAACTCCTGAAACTGTAGCTGAACGCAAGGTTAAGGAGGCAGATGAATATTGCCTTTATGATCAGTTCACGATACACAGAATCTGCCATATTATTCAATTCCAATTTTTAATGTAAATCCCATTGACTGCCTTCATGAAAGTCCAACACTCTGAGGTTCTTCACTCAGCAGCACCTAACACTTAGAGGTTAATACAGCCAGCTGCTAGAAAAAAAGGGGAAAGGTTATAATCAATTTGAATCTGAAATAAACTGTTGTTATATCCATAGGCTATGTAGTGCTGCTAGTCAAACTTACATTTTTTTTCTTCTTTAAATGTAACAGATGCATGCAGAACATGGTATGGATGTCTTATTTATTTATTATAAAATCACTTCAAAGATGATGGAAGTATCTAGTTTATTTGAATACATTCATGGCAACATAATTACATTACTCAGAAACAAACTTGTCTAATGTACTCTCACATAATCTGTTTCAACTGCCAATTTCCCACTTCTCCGACCCTTTCCCCCCTTTGTTCTATTTACATCCTTAAAAATGTAAAAAAAAAAAAAAAAAAAAAGAAAGAAAAAAGGAAACAATAATGGATTGAAACTATAAAGTCGTGGTAAATATTTAAAGACTTTCTGAAAGAAGGTTTTCATGGAAATGCATGACAAGCGTTTCTCTTTTTTCACTTTCTCCGGTTGTTCACGATACTGACATTCAAGTACATACAAAGGTAAAAAAAAACTTTCCTGCTGAACAACGTAGACAGTGAGCTATATATGTCACATTATCCTCTCTAGTATTAACAGGTTAAATACAGAGAAAAATCTCGGACTCACTAGTGAGCAATCCTACAGTATATAGCCTGAATCTTATATCTTTTATTAATTCATATTATTACATTGACTGTTTTGCTTAAACAGTCTGCAGATTTTAAACTAAACTAGATTCAATGTGATTCAGTAGCTTACCTTCATGAAATCGTCCTTTATAATTTTGCATGACTATCACAGGCGTTTTCTCTCTTTTAAACAGGACATTCCCTTCACAGGAATAGAAAGAGGAACCAAAAAGGTTTCATGCCAGAGCAAATAAGATCAGATAACAGATCATATAGCCTGATCCAGTTGTTTTGATTTTGAAAGGAAGAGTCATCAAACTAAAGCAAAAAATTAGGAGTTGATTCATAATGTAAAATCGATTTAATGTCAGCTGTAAAAATGTAATACATAACTAATGATGTGTCTTTGATTTTATGCAGTATTACAAACATATATTTGAAGGATCACATGAGCCATTGATATTTTGGAATATTGGACATCATTGACAAGATACATATAGCAAATGGTATAATATAATGATTTATTATTACATCTTACGCTTTTAAATTGTTGCTAAAATGTGAAAAAATAAATAAAAATAATAATGCTGTGTCTTTGATTTCATGCAGCATTACAAACATATATTTGAAGGATCACATGAGCCATTGATATTTTGGAATATTCTAAAAACAAACAGAAGAAAAAGATAACAATCCCAGTCACCTAAAATAGCCATCCAGTCTCTCTTCATTTTCTTTTTAAATTAGCTTCTAGCCTTCTGTTCTCGAGCCATCTGACAGAGTCCACAGAAAGGACAGCAGGTCATAATCACCCAGTCGTCACAGACAGAGCCCTAAAGAAGACACAAGCCAATCATGACAGTGCTAATCTTTGACATCGAAGTAATGAAATAGTGTATTTGAGCAGAAATCACAACGCTACATCAAGAGCTGAAATAAGCAATAATTAACACTGAAAAGGATTTTTACTGCATTGCCTACATTAATATGATATCTGTCACGGATGCTGGTTCTCAGTGCAATCATAGCGCCGGGTAGGAAGGGCAAACAGCAGCTGTCACCATTATCCTGTGCCACCTTACATCCCAAAATGCAAGGAATAAATGCCCCACACAGACCTGAGGAGTAAACCAGTGTCAGAATTCACACTGCTTTACAATATAAGGCTTGTAAGGGTCAACAAATTGATTAAAGGGATAGTTCATTAGAATTTACTCAACCTTATGTCATTCCAAACCAACTTACTCAACTTATAATCACTATTACTGTTACATTAGCTTCAGCAAAATGGATTTGCATTCATAAATGAGTCTCACTGCTTCACAAACACTCACAGATTCCACAGTCATCACAACAGTCACAGACATCAGAGCTCCAGTGAGAGATAGTGTAGCTGGTTACAGTCATTTGAGGCTGGGAAGTCATTGCTTCTGTTTGATATGACATAACTGACAAGATACATATAGCAAATGGTATAATATAATGATTTACTATTACAACTTACACTTTAAATTGTTGCTAAAATACAGTAACATTGGCTTGCTGTGAATATAAAAACTAATTTTTCAATTGATGGCTCTTATATTAAAGAGAGATATTTTAAATGGTTAATTAGGACAAAACATAAATGTAATTTCTGCTATAAAAAGAATGGTTAAAATGAGATCTTCTCTCTCTCACCTGTTTCTTTGGAGAGGCTTCCTGTTACTATATATGTCTCACTTCCTCAGGAATGATGTTCTATTTCTGATAGATCTCAGTGAAGTTGGAAATTACCTCAAGTTTGACAAAGGGGAGGAGAATTTTTACTAGTGGTGAGTGGTTTATGTGACCTGTAAACTAAAGGTTGAAATGTTTGATTTGGGGGCGAGGAGTTTTGCTCTGTTTTAGGTCTCCACACCCGTCAATTATGACTATCTGTTATCTACAACTTTTAAAACATTTAGAGAAGTACTTTGTGTTACCTGCATGAACACTGGCGTTTTTAGCAGATGCAGCAGTGATCACCAATATACATTTCATTGTCATTTGAGGTATTATCATGAAGCTGATGTTAGAAATATATAGAAGCCTATTTCTGCCACATAAGAAAAAATAAATCATGCTTTGGTAAATCATAATTAATTTACAACACATGCAAAAATTATGAAACGGAGAACCGAATTATGAGATAAAAAGTCAAAATTTTTAGTTAAAAAATAATAATGTCAAAATCATAATTATGACAAACTTTATTTTTTGTCTCATAATTATTACTATCTCTTAATTCTTACTTTTATTTGGTAATTTCAACTTGTCTCATAATTTAAATCTTTGCAATTTATTCAGTTGCTAAATAGTAGTTGTCTGCAGTATGATTCTGCAGATCCACAATTGATTTGGTGTTGCTATGAATTGTGATTTTGATTAGTTTGTTGCCATATACGACTGATTTTATGCAAACGTCACTTAATTTGCTCATCCAAGCAGAAAAACAATTTTGATAATGTAACCCAACATAAGGAACATCAGGGAATTAATTTCAATTACAAATAATGTATTAAAATTTGCATACTTTTACACCTGACGTGGTCTTTCTTTCTCTCATTTTAGTCTGTCTTTGAGTCCTAAGTTATTGAGTTTCAATATAGAGAGTTGAATGTTTCAGCATGCCTGGTTGAAAAAGTCACTGTTAACCTCTGAACTGCACCGAACCTACAAAAATACCACTCTGTTAACACTTTTTGAGCAAAATAACTGAAATCGAACAGTAACTTTTAGACTTTAGACTTTAGACTTGCAGGCCTTTCTAAAGCAACACTTTAAATGTAACTGGCCACAAGAATCATATTCAAATAAAACACTAGTAACAGAAAAGGGAAGCTCAGATATATTGGAATGTAACTAGTGTATTGTTTACACAATTTTTAGACAGGTTTCTAGGGAAGAAGTCAAAGCCACAAGTCTAACCATGTTATGGTTAAATTCTGAGAATGATATACCAAAATCAAAATGTGAAAATGTTTTTCTTAGGCTGAGTCTTGGTGTATTTTCTTTAAAAAGTAGTCATAGGGAGTGTTGAGGTGCATACATATGAGCACTGTATACACAATGAGTTAAATGATTTGTTATATCAGTTCAAATCTGCATGAATAAGATGCTGATATTTAAAGTTTTTTACGTTATTAAAACAGATTTGCAATATCTTCAGACATCTAAAAGCGGCTGAGGACAAAGGTAAGTTAAAAGATGGCTTGCAGTTTCATAATAGTGCAGCGAATCTGTTGAGCTGTTTGACTTTGTTGTTTACACATCAGGGCATGTCTCTGGTTTTCTTATCCAATGTATTGCACTGCTGTAACACTTATTCATTCTTTGCCTTTTCATGTGCGTCTGTGAGGTCAGTTTGTACAAATACAGTAACCAGCCTCCAGCCCTTTAAGTAAATTATCTTTTTTAAAACACTCCAAGTCATATAAAACTATGAAAATCCATACATTCACAACAGTTATAAAATAGTGTGAAACATGTGAAAAGAAGAAATGTAAGTCTTTAAAAAAAGTATTATTAAGGTCTATATTTAAATATATATATTACATACTCTGCTGTATTTTTGTATTTAAAGCATCATATTTAGTCCTATGTGAAAGAAGAAATATATGCTTAGCTGTGTGTTTTTGTTTTACGTAACATAGATTTAAATGAATATTTCAAGTCTATTGCGCAAGTTCAACAGTCAGGTCCTTATTCTGGTGCCTGTAGCCACAAACAGACGGGTGCAGACCCCATGATTTCACAATGCCTGAAGATTATATGTTGCACAACTGTATTGTCAAAATCACATTCCACAGTTAAAGTAACGGATCTGAAACACAATCCTTGTTTCATTAGCATATGAAACAAGAAGCTCTGGGTGCAGTTACATGAGCAACTGTAAAAATGTAGAGCTGTGTGGACATTTCTGTATTTTAACTTTATTTGATCTGCGATTCAGAAATAATGACATTAACACAATAAAAAAGTAAATAATAAAGTATAAAGGATTTAAAATTGTTCTCGAGTTGCTTGGACTGTATGTCAATAGAGGGTCACTTAAATAAATATATTGACATTTTCATGGGTAAGTATAAAAGTCCATCTACTTCTTATATTTTGCTGTGATAAATGATGTTAATCGTCCACAGGTTACAGCTGTACTTGAAACATACAGTTCAGACATACAAAAAGAGAGAATACTGCTACTCTGTGGTCAACAGAATCATTGCAGATCACAAATTATTCTGTCATCATTGCCAGTAGTTGATTTGTGGTCAGCTATCAATAAACCTAATTAAAAATATGATATAATCTTAAGTTACCACCTTAAAATAGTCTGTTAATATACTGCATGTAAATAGAGACTAAATTATAGAGACTGAAGTATTGAGCTACATTTTGTATCTTTACAAACACATTGTTATGTGACGCATTGATATGAAAACACTCTAAAAAAAAAAAAAAAAAAAGTTCTTCAGCGGTTCTTCAGAGTGGTTAAGGTGCATTCTAA
>SCHK01094841.1:6463-21109 GCA_004124795.1 Poropuntius huangchuchieni
ATTAAGTAAACTTTTCACTTTTTACAGTGTATGTTTGTTGCATCACTGTAAACAAAAATACAGCTCAGCTGTTTCCAAAAAAAATAAATAATAATAATTCAACAAAAACGTAATAAGAATTATTATTAATAACTAAGCACCAAACTGGCATATTAGAATAATTTCTGAAGAATCATATGACACTGAAGACTGGAGTAATGGATGCTGACACCACAAGAATAAATTGCAATTTAAAAGATATTAAAGCCTTGGTGAGCATAAGAGATTTGTTTCAAAAACATTAAAAAAAAAAAAAAAAAATCATTTATTCAAAACTTCTGATTAGTGGTATGCATTTTGTTTCATCTGTTTAATTCGCCACAGCTTGAAAACTACTTTTATTTCTTTCAATTTAATAGTCATGTTAAAAACTCTCGTTCAGTAAATTATAGTGAAATTATAGCGCTTTAAAACAGCATTTTAATGCCAGCAGAGGGCAATCACACCCATCAGTCAGTGAGGGAGAACAGCAAAAGGGGGTGTGACTCCATAGACCCCTATTGAGAGGGAGCAGCCATCCATAGCTTTGATAAGAGAGCTGCTCTCTGGTCAACAGGACTGCAGAAAACAGAGTCTTTTGGCACAAGGGATCCCAAACTGCAGCAGTGTCTTCACCCGGGTCAGCCTTTGCTGTCTGTTTTTATTTACTGATTTTGAAGCAATTTCCTCTGACTTGTATATTGCTGGACTTTGCCTTGAAGATGGGGATACAAGATTATAAATTGATTTATCTGATGACACTGGCTTTGCTTCTGAGTGCTTGTGCTTCAGAAGCAAAAAGAGGAAGTCAAGACACGACACCTGTCGAGGAGGATAGTTTAAATCAACATGATTTACAAGAAAGCACACAGCAAGAAGTGCTCGATGTGGAAGATGAAGATCAAGGATCCATGGACACACACACTACAAGTCCTTTGCCCTTCACAGAGATGGCCAATTCCTCACAAGCTGAAAATGGAAACAGCACTGATGTAACTGGTGAACATGTTCCTAATAGCGATCCAACAAAAAGGAGCATCACAAAAATCCACAATCCTTTGTTTCCCGTCACTGACAGCTCTTATAGCGCTTATGGGATTCTCTTTCTGGCTTTTGTGGTGTTTGCCTTTGGCGTTGTGGGTAATCTGGCAGTAATGTGCATTGTGTGGCAAAATTACTTTATGAGGAGCGCATGGAACTACTTTCTTGCAAGTCTGGCTTTTTGGGATTTTCTGGTTCTGTGCTTCTGTCTGCCTGTGGTGGTCTTTAACGAACTCACCAATAAGAGGCTGCTGGGAGATTTCTCCTGCAGAGTGGTGCCTTACATAGAGGTGAGGCCCTTCTTAGGCATAGTGTCAAGTTTACATTTAATCTTGATCAGTTTCTCATGGCTTAAGTTACCTGAAAAATATATTAAAATGTGTTTAAATAGTTTAAATAGTGCAATTTTTTTTTTTTAACAGGAACTTTTAAATTCAGACAGATGCCGTATTCTGGATTTCAAACACTAACAGACCATTTAACATAACCTTTTAATTTTAACTTTAATGTTTTCATAAAATACACAGAATTAACAATTATAAACAACCGTGTTGTAGTCACCTAAAATGCTTATAAATCTATGATTACTGTTTATGACATTTAAGAAGGATGCATGTTTTAGCACCATATTGATTATATATTATATCTTATTTGGCAATGTTACAGATTTTTTATTTGTCATTATTGATCAATTTAATTGTGCATTTCCCCGTATTTTAACATAATGATTACCTTTGTCATCATCTAATGTGCTCTTAAAGTTCATCTACTAATATTAACTGAATGCTAAATAATATAATAGCAATATTACATTTTTATCAAGTCTCAGATGAATATAAATTTTTCATACTTGATATTACACTGTTCTGATTCCTAAATTCACTTGTAGCATTTATTTTTCTGTTTTATTTTTTGTAACCGAATCTTAAAAATACTACTATCGATGTACATTGATAGTAGTATTTTAAAAGATTGAAAAACTAAAACTGCTACTTTAAATTCAAAAAATGCTACTTTAAGTGCAATGCTAATTAGCACCTTGTCTTTTTTGACCACAATTTTAATATGGATGCATCCCAAATCTAGTCATTTATTTGTACTATATCTCATGAAAAACATCATTAAAAAAACTAATATATATAATAGCTATAATGATTTTTTTGAACACTCTCCAGGTAACCTCTCTTGGCGTGACAACCTTCAGTCTGTGTGCTTTGGGTATTGACCGCTTCCATGCTGCCACAAGCTCCATGCCAAAGGCCCGACGAGTTGAGCGCTGTCAGAAGGTCCTGGCCAAGCTGGCGGTGGTGTGGATTGGCTCCATGGTGCTGGCGGCCCCCGAACTGCTCCTGTGGCAGCTGCATCAGGTGACACCACCTGGTCTGGGTGACCAAGTGGACACCTGCATCATGAGTCCATATCCAGATCTCCCCGAATCCATCTATTCTCTCGTTATCAACTACCACGATGCACGCATGTGGTGGTACTTCGGCTGTTACTTCTGTCTGCCCGTTGTCTTCACCCTGCTCTGTCAGCTGGCCACCTGTCATGTGTCCGGCGGAAGCGGAAGTTCTCCCAAGCGACCCGAGGAGAGATCTCCATCCAAAAAACAAAAGCTTCAGCACGCTCAGCAAATCGAACGGCAGCTCAACTGCACGGTCATGGCTCTAGCGGTGGTCTATGGTGTCTGCACGCTGCCGGAGAACGTTTGCAACCTGACTTTGGCATATGCTCCCATCCAGGTGTCTGAGGAGGTGACTTCTCTTCTGGCCCTCATAAACCAGTTCTTTCTGTTCTTTAAGTCATCCGTGACACCAGTGCTGCTGCTTTGCCTGTGCAAGTCTCTGGGCCAGGCCTTCATGGACTGTTGCTGCTGCTGCTGTGAAGAATGCCAACCGAGCAACTCTTCATCCACCCAAAATGTTGCTGAAGGCAAGCTCAAGACCACCAATGACGTGTCCTCCATTTTTTTTGACAAAGCCAAGGACAGTTCAACCATCTTGTCCATTGGCAGCTGAGTAGGCGGATCCCGTCCCCAAGTGATGACATCATGAGATGACGTGGAACCTACAACCTACCTTCTTCCTATTGTCCACAAGTGGCCATCGTTACATTAGAAGTTCTTACTGTTACGTTGAAGCAAGTTAGCATTGTTCAACAAATCTGAGGTCAAATTGCAATTTTGGTTTTGGTACAAAAAACATTTTTAAGATCTAAAGTTCTAAGTTTGGCATAAATCTGATGATTCATTCCATAATATCTCAGGATGGCTCAATGTACCTATAAAGTCTTAAAAGGATAATTCACCCAATAGTTTACTTACCCTCTTGTCATTTCAAACCATTGACTCTTTGTCATCTGCAGAACACAAAAGAAAATACTTTGTAAGATGTCTCCATGTTTATGTCCATACAATGGAAGCCAAGTGGGGTCCTGTGTTGTTTTGGACCTTATAGACTTTCATTGTATGGACAAAACTATTCTTCATTATATCCTCTTTTGTGTTCTCCAGAAGAAAAGAAGTCATACATACATTAGGGGGAGTAAATGATGCCAGAATTTTGATTTTTGCGTGAACTATCCCTTTAATATATCACCAGAGTCTCCACTCAAGTCACTGTAATTTTGACTTCAAATGTCCCACATTCATCGTTCAACTTTTCTGTACAGACAATTATGAATTTTACACATAGCTCAGAGTGTATAAATGTTTAGTTGAACACTCTGTGAGATCAGAAATGCAGTGAATACTACCAGATCACAAATAACACATCATCTTGTTCATATAATAGGAAAACTTGGAAAACAAAAATGTAAGGAGTATTTGTCTGTTACTCAGGCAAATGTTATTTATCACTAATTTTAATTAATGCCACTTTTTTCATAACCACTGAACATTCATCTACAACACTGATTGTCAACTTCTGTATATAAGCACTGTATTAGATGTAAATAGATCATTTTTGAAAGCCAACTCCATGAGCAAACTAGCTTTTTGAGCCCCTTCATGTAGTACGGTAGGACAAAAATACAAATTTGAATGGTGTACCTCCTCAAGGGACTATTGTAACTTTTGCACATAGCTGCTTTTATAAGCAAATTCTTTTAAAAGTCCATGAACAGTTGATAAAACTCTATTCAATAAATGCCTTTAAATAATTTATGTTGTCTCATTCATCTTTGAAATGGCAAGAAATAGTGTCAAGAGTTGTACTAATCTCTCAAATGTCTATCAGGGCCTGAGGGAGAAGATTTGTCCTCACAGACTTGGTTTCTTCATTCCCATAAGGTTTCTATTGTTCTGAAAAGGAGATGGAAGCTTCTACTGTGAATATCAATAGCCAGACTACGGCTGAGTTGCCAAGATACCGTCTAAAAATTCACGTGTTTTTCCAGAATGGCCAAGTGTGAACAAAAACCCACTTGGATTTGCCACCTTTTCTTGTCAATGTAGGAATCAAAGAATTTGTCAATAGTACAAAGTTTGTACGCTTGTCATGTCTGTCGGTGTGCTGTGTGTATAGAAGCTAGTTTAGACACTGAAAGGAGTCATTAATCATAGAAAAGATGCGTTTTCCAGATGGCCTCTCCAAAAACTCATCTTCAAATTGATCATCTAACATTCAGCAGGCCGTGAAACATAATAAACTAAATCAAAGATACAAATGTTTGGGTTAGACTGACATGTGTGTTGCTGCAGGGGTTGTTGGGAAGGGGCTGGACCTCTTCTGTCTTGTGGTTTTGGCTTGCGCTCAGAGCCTGTCAGAGATTCAGAAGACAAGTGAGAGAGGTAGAGAATGGCCTCATTAGAGAATTGAGCAGGGCTTTAAGAGAGGAGCTCCACTGACCATAATGACTGCAGGAGAACAGACGAGGCTCTGTTCCCTGTAATGAAGTTTGTGCCACAAATCAACGAATCTCTTCACAACATTCAATGCAATAGGACAGGAGGCATAATACTACAGTAAATCATGGAATAAAAAATAAAACAACATTAAGAGAAGTGGCTAGTTCTGACGTTCATATTTGTATTTGGAAAGTACAATTGTGATTTACTTCACATTAATTCAATTGCATTCAAATTTACTCTATATCATTGTCCAGTTAAGCATGACAGCTTACATTAGTTGTTAAGTGTCATGAGTTCTTATTGAGGTCACATCCAGGACAATGTCCTTTTGAACAAGAGATAGCTACTGATCTCAGTAGACAAACATATTTTTGACGTCACATGCTCCAACTCTTTAGATAGTTTTCTCCGACCGAGAAAAGAAAAGGTTTGGTTGCGATTGATTTGTCTGCACAAAAGCACCTGATAGTTTTAGAATTGAATGCGATAAATTTATTACAGCCTAAACCTATTCAAACGCAGACATAAAAAAAACAAAAAAAAAACATTTTGTATTAACACTCATCGCGCGCTTACAGACTGCGAGTCAGCAAGCGTGGCGTTTTTCTGAAGGGCTAAAGAAACAAACAAAAAAATTACTTAAAAACGAAGAAATAATTTGCAGCTTTATTTTACAACATTACAAATAATTTGCAACTTACTTAGGATTACTGTGTACAGATTTCACTGTTGAAAATCATTCATCACTGTATCACAACGCAAACAAACAAACCAGTATTAGCATTAGTATTAACACCGTAATACAATTCAGTTCGTTTCAGTTTATTAGTTGAGCATCAAATGAGCATTTTTATCAGGCTCCTATGAAAATAACATTTCTAAACAAATCATTTCAATAACTAATAACCATTTCATTACCATTAAAGTGAAATTACAGAGCCTATAAAGGAGCCTGATAAAATGCTAATTTAAAAAAAAAAAGAAAGAAAAAAAATCTCGATGACTTAGAGGTTTTTGCATCTGTATCTTATATATGTATATGTAACATAATAATTAATAATATTATAATAAATGACTAAAAAATAATAATAATATTTAGGAGATGGATAGATGAATAGACCTTTTTGCAGGGGCAAACACCACACATTTTCTTCAGAAAATGTAAAAATATGCATATCAATGTCAAAACAAACCAATGATTTTGCGAATTCCCTTCAGAATGTGAGTTTTATTTGAATGTATGAATAGGCTACATCACACAACATTTCGCATCAAACAAGAAATCCCAGGATGAATATTAAGAAACAATAAAAAGGCAAGAGGTTTATTGCATTGTTTGATCTGTGCTCCCTTGAGAGTCAGTCCACTTTCCATTCTGCATTGAAATGAGAGTATTAACAGATGAAAGACAGATTTAGGGGCCAAGACAGACCCTATGCCTCAGAACTCTAACCTTCGTCCGTTCTGAAGGATGTACTAAACAAATATTTGTCTACACCTTTAAGAGCTATCTTGGGTAAAAATGACAGTCTGGTGAAGTGATTCCAGGGCTTTCCGTTTCAAGTCACCGTCAGCAGACGTGAGAAAGTGGTGAGTGTCCTGTATATGGGGACTCTCTTATTCTCAGACTAAACTCAATGAGGAAGGACTAATATGACCTGAATGTCCCGCACTTCTGAACAGAACGCTGTCTCTCCGCGCCTTGTTAAGGGACAATGTTTGTTTTGTTTCACAGAGTTCTGAGAGGGGAGGCTGAGAGAGGGTGGAAGGGGACGGGGGGTCCGTGAGAGATTCAACACAGTTGCTGTGGCAACTAGTTTTGGCCCCTTGAGTACACTAATATACAAATCAGGGTCTGGACTGAGGTCCTGGGCACAAAAAAACAACGCAACCGGAGCCATAGACCACCACGAATAGAGAACAGGAAACGCTAGTGAGTTTCATTCTGATTCACTAAATCACTTTGCCAGTTTAAGGATGGCAAAAAAGTTTTCCATTGCATTTTTTGTCACACTTGTGTATTCAAGGCACATGGCAATCTAAAAACAAGAATAGGTGCTGCAGTGGCTCCCGGAGAGGCCAAATTTCCCTGCTTTTCGAGGGCCCAGCACATCTCAACCCTTTTTTCCCCTTCATGTTGTGTGCCAAGCCTCTGATAGAGAACAAAATTGGGCTGTGTGAATGAACCTCTCAGTCCCCACAGACAATTATGAGAAACGGAATACAAAAAAGAAACAATGCTGAATTTAAATTAATAAGATATTGTATTGCTCAATTTTCTTGAATTTCATCAGGTTCTCTAACGTTTTGCTTAAATGCCCTAGTAAAGTTTTGCAAACTGCATTACATTCACAGAACAGCAATAGAAGTTGCTGCTTGAGAAAAACTGAGAGGAAAAATCATCAAATCTTGTTTTTATCACTTTCTTTCTGTTATTAGAAAAACTAAAACTAATTCTTAAAAACTATGTGGAATCTTGTGCAAACACAGCTATGCACGGGACAAGCCCACGCAATGCCCAATGATTTTTTTTATAAGCATCAACAACGCCCTCCAGCGGTCGCAGATACTCATTGCATCCCCACAAAAGCAGCTTACTTTTACCTCAAGATGTTCAGTTATGGAGGACCAAACCTGCAAAAATTACAAATAAAAAAAATAATATAACAATATAAAATAAAGTAAGAAGGATTTTGAATTTTTCCTTGATACAGCAACTCCAATTGAATATAGTCATTCATTTCTGTATTGCTCCCTTTTATTGTCTTTATTTTTAATAATTTATGTTTATGATCAATTTATATATGAAAAGTTCAGATGCAAAAGCCTCTAAGCGCCATTTGAATTTTTCTTCTAAAATGAGTATTTTTATCAGGCTCCTATGTGTATGTTCAGTAATTTCCCTTTAATGGCAATAAACAGGCTCTTTTCTTTACCATTAAAGTGAAATAACTGAACATAAACATAGGAGCTTGAGAAAAATGACCATTTTAGAAGATAATTTTAGATGGCACTTAGATGCTTTTGCATCTGAACTGCATCATTTCATATCTGGTCAGACACATACACATACACAAAGACAAAAGACTCAGAAAAACTAATCCAGTTTCAATCAGATTTACTTTGACAACTGTTTACAGACTTGAAGGACAAGATTTAGACTTGACGTCACATTTATTTCACAGAAAGGAAATGAAAACAAAATTCAAACAAATTAATTTAAATGGGGAGAAAACAGAAATGGTTCACTTCTTCCGCTGTGACAAAAACAAACTATAACAGCACAGAGATATTACAATCAAAAAGCACTGAGGTTTCTACAACTGTCATCAAAACATTCACATTAGAAATGAACACTTCTCCTGATCGGCAAAAGCAATACAGATGTCACGGTGTCAAAGCAGATCCAGCTATACAAACACAAATTCAGACCCAGTATCTTTAGTCCAGTTCAGTGAGAGGTTGCCAGATCACCAAGATAAATAACCATACATGAATTTAAGGGTCCATCTCTATACATACACGGTCTAGTTATGCACAATAGTTGTCATTAGAGCAACTGTGTTTGTGATACTGTAAACATTGTTGTGTATTTATCAGAAGTCTCAGTTGTTGTGGCTGATATTTGTTAGTACCGAATAATACACACATATATATATATATATATATATATCTTTTTTTTTTTTAAGAATAAGATTTTTCTTTAAATAGCAAATTTTTTTCTTGGCAATAAACCAACAGCTAAATTAAATGACATTTGGTCAGTAGGGGGCATTTGGTATAAAGCATTTGTGGCCAAATACAGAGGCCAAATATTTTCAGAATCCTAAAAAATGAAGTGATCAGTCAATGTTTTGCGTATTTTTGGAATGTAAGTTAATGTAAAAATGTGATGTTAAAATTAATACTGTCACATGATGCTTTTGCTTTACCTGAACATGCACAAACAGATGATTTATGTAAAATATTTAAAAATTAAAAAAAAAAAAAAAAAAAAAATATTGCATGTATAATCGGCTAAGAAGTCTTAAGGGTCAGAGACATAACAGGGTGTGTCTTCATTTCCATACATTTCCTTCCTAAAGATCCATAAAGCTTTATTTCATAGATGTACTGTAGTGATCACTGTTAAGCTAGGAAAATTCTCTTTTCCAGTGTCATTTCCTGGCTTTGGCAGAGTTTAAGTTGGCGTTTTTATCAGTGTTTAAGGCCTGATCTTGAAGATCAGCTGTCTGTGTGTGTCTGCCAAGCATGACAATGAAGAAGATACTGTAGCTAATCTACAGATGCATTTAATGGACCATTGTAGCCCATTTCAACATTCAAGAACCGCATTCCACAGCAGCTCTATCCCTGATAAAATTTACAAATGGGTTCAAGGTTAAAAACATGAATTTAAAATCAGTTAAGCAACATCATTTCATGTAGATGATTTTAAAATCTAGAAATCTTTAAACCCTACTTTAGAATGTCAGCTCTGCTGGTATTTATTTATATATGGATTTTCTGAGTAAACACTAATACATTGAACTGGCAAAGAACGAAACAGCAATATATAAAATATACCTGTATAAATTTCTGTTTACAAAAAGTGGCACATACACCACTCTACTGAGAATCAGTGAAATTGTACAATGAGAAAATCATTGTATAATCCAGAGGAAAAAAATTCATTGTACAAGTCAGAGAAAAATGTACAAAAGTGTTGTGTGATGGTTGTAGTTTGTGGTTGCAACCTATGGCTAGTGCTGGTGCCAAACAAACTGTAAAAATCCTCATAAAATCCTAGCTGCAATGAGCGTACAATGTAGCTCAGCTTTATCATGCTTGGTAAAAGCTGATAAATATATCCCACTTGTTATGGTTCACTTGACAGTAAATAAAACCCTAACCTGAGCAAAGATGGGCAAAAGAGAAAGAAAGGGGTTTACCAAAAGAAAAATCTTTTTATGGTGGTTTTTGTCTGTCAATGGATGTGAAATCTTTAACTGAATTTCATTAAATGCTAAAAAATAAATTCTCAGTTAATATTTATACCAACTGAACATGGAAGAAAAAGGAAAAAGAGATGGGGAAAAACGGCAGAAAAAACTAAAACTAAATCAAATCCCCAAACGCGAGTTGTTTAAAAGGAAAGCAGATTTAAAGTCAGTCCCAGACCCAGACTGTGTCTTGTTTTGAATCTGTTGTGCTCAGTACGATGATATGTCCATCTAACTTTTCTAGAAAACAAGAACAGAAAAATACCAATCGTAAATACAATGTATGATTTCTTAACATTTATACATTACGGATTGAAGCGAGTTATATTTACCATACTCGACTGGTTCCCGCTGGTAGCATGAACTGATGTGACCTCTGCAATTTGCCGTTGTAACTTGTGAGAGGTGGAGAGGGTGTCATCTTCACCGTCAAAATCTTGTTCCGACTCTCTCTCCCTCTTACCTGTCACACTTCCTCCTGAGTGCAGCAGGTGTCCTGTTGAAGACCACAAAGAATATCGTAAACATAAATAGGAATATAGAAACACTTTTTAAACTTTGGATATGTTGTTTAACTATGATACTCATGTAACATTCAGTACACATTTCCATGTCCGTTACCTGAATGTTGTGGACCTGCCATGTCGTGTGAGACATTACATTTGTAAAGTCGACTGCTGGGCCCTGTGTCGGGCATGTGGTGGTATCCTGAAAAACAAGCCAGAGAAACTGTGTGAGAAAACATATCTTATGTTGCTAATTTTGCAATTAACATTCATTTACACTTGTAAACTATTAGTGTAAGGTGACACCTAATTGCTGCTGCTGTTTCTGTTGTTGCTGAATTCCACTTGGTCCCTGATGCTCTTCACTGTCAAAGTTCAGCAGAATACTTCCACTCCTGTTACCACTGGAACCGGCTGATACAGCTGGTGCTTTGAGGATGTCAAAAAGTCAATTTATGTCACATCAGTATGTACATGACGTGCAAAAACCAAAAAACCAAACATGAATTGTTCCCAAGACTTAAGGCTGTTGTTTTAGGTAAACTGTAAAACATCCCCCGGTTTTAGTTACTGTACATCATGACTATGATTTTAGCTAAATTAAAATGAGCGAAGGAATTAACACAAAGTGGCCATTAATAAAACATTGCCACAAATTGTCATGGGAACTAATTCTTAATTTACGGCCATATCATCAATTTTTATTTCCCTGTGTCATGTGTAGGCATACGCATTGTATGTATATATTATATTACATTATATTGTATTATATTATCCTTTACTTTGTCTTCAATTATTAAAGGAATAGTTCACCCAAAAATAAAAATGGTCATTAATGTCATGTCGTTAAAAAACCCCTAAGACAAATTAAGATATTTTTGATGAAATCCGAGAGCTTTCTGACCCTGAATAGACAGCAACAGAACTAGCATGTTCAAGGCCCAGAAAAGTAGTAAGGACATTGTTTAAATAGTCTTGGTACTGTTGTGAACACACTTCGAAGACTGACACGGAAGAGAAGAAACTGTCAAATAAAGTCATTATTTTTGTTTTCATTGCACACAAAAAGTATTCTCGTAGCTTCATAAAATTACAGTTGAACCACTGATGTCACATGGACTATTTTAGCGATGTCTTTATTGCCTTTCTGTGCCTTGAATGTAGTAGTTGCATTGCTGTCTATGCAGGGATAGTTTTGGGTGAACTGTCCCTTTAAAGAAATGATTTGGTTTAAAAACAGAATTACTTTCAAATAAACCAAAAAGTTAACCATTGTTATTTATTAGCCTTTTTAAAACATTTAAGAAAAGAAACACTGATAGGCTTAAAGCAATAAAAGTTATCCTTTCTTTGTCTGCAATGTTAAAAAAAAATAAAAATAAAAATTATATTCACTTGGTGTATTGGTCCCGGACTGCTGTTCCCCTGGGGAGTATGCCATCCCATTTCCATTCCCGTTGTGTGTGGATGGTACGGAGGCCAGAAGTCCTGGTAAAATAGAATGTACAATTATCTTTTATTGCTACGATGTACCATTTAAGCATTTTCTACAACTTCCGACAATTTTACTCTTTATCAACTGCATGTGAGGCTTCTTTTCAATGATAAATATGATTGCACGTAAGCTAAATAGTTGCTTGCTAATAGAAGACAGTGAAATTCTTGCCAAGTCCTCTGTAGCGTGAAAGCTGTTGGTAGATCTGCTTCATTCTCTCGATGTTAAGGCGGCTCGCTTCAGCGTGGTTCACCATGGGTTTGGGGTAGTGGACACCGATGATGCACTTGGCAGCGGCCTGCACAGAGTCTGGGGCGTTCCATGGGTCGTAGATATATTTGGCAGGGAAACCTCGGAGAATAGGTAAATATCGTCTGAAAGAACAAGGAGAGATTAAACCAGTCTCATCATAAACACGAAGAAGGTTATGCGAGATGGTTATTGTGTTCCCATATTTGAACAACCAGGCACAAGAAGAACGACACCGTTTCTCGGATTACAACAAGCAGCTTGTGATAGTGATAAACTTACAGGGATCTCAAAATGGTGTTTTCACACATTTAACTGTGTAATATCGTAATTGTGAATGTATAGATATGTGCCATTTCATACTACAAATAAAATGGTCAGCACACCACCATACAGTAATGACAACAAAATAACAAATGGAAAAGAACTGAAAAATTCAAGCTCTACTGAAATCTGGACTTGCGTCTCTCCTCCAGGTCCCAGGGACAGAAAAGGCCACCTACCTAAGGTGCTCCACCTTACCAGAGCGTGGGGACAGAGGGCTGCAGGAGGCATGGCTCGCAGAGAGGCGGACGCGGTTTAAACTGGACAACAGGTCCCGCCTGTGCTGAGACACTACGGAGATTCCTACTACAACACGCATTAGAAAGCAGAGGCAGTGACCAGGCCCTCCCAATCCCTCCAGATCCAATGACACAGCACCCTCCCACAACCCCATCCCACCCGCTTCAACAAATCGAAACTCAGGGCTGAGTGAGAGGTTCAGGTTCGCTCCCTGCCCCTCGCACTGCCACTGATCGCTTTTGAGACGACAGTGATCCCAAGCCAAGGCAGAGAAACCTGCTAGCCGCCAAAGGAGAAACGCAGTATACTGTCCTCTGCTGCTGGGTGGCCCCCTCGTTTTGCCAAAAGAGACCAGAACCCTTTTGCCAGGAACAGTCACTCCCTGCCTGAACAAGCAAATGGCCAGAAACATGATACATGTACAGAAGCAGATTTGAGAAATTACTAGATGGCCTACGGACCGTGAGTGACTTTGTTGGGACAGGGTTACGCTGAAGGCCAGGACTCACGTTTTCTTGCACAGGTAGGCAGGGCTGTAATCGACGCCTAGAGGTCCGCTAAACATTTCAAAAAGAGTCTGATAAGGAGAAGTTGCCCAGAGCTAGACTGAAGTCATTGGCTCTGGCTTTGGGCCCCACCTCCCATCATGCTCTCTGGGGAATGCAATGTGGCTCTCTATGCATTGAAAACAGGCCAGGCTTCGTATGTATTTCCCTACCAAGCGGTTAAAATCGCTTTTGATGAAACGAGATGCTACCGAGCTAAAGAACAGGCTACTGCATTTCCCGCTGATAAAGCATCAAGCTTCAACCACATTCACAGCTAACAGGTTTCCAAATGCTTTGGATAAGAATGGCTTTCGTCTGAAAAGCAATCAACCACAATTCACAAAGGGGAAAGGGAAAGCTGAACTTTTCACCCAATCCATGAGACGACCACACAGAAACAAAAACATACAAGCTTTGGGCTGAAGTGCATGTGAGCTATGGCAAATACGATGACAGCAATGTTTACAAGCAAACATCTGTTCCTTGAAGGGGCCTATAATTAGGACAATGTGTTGGAATACCAAATTCTGGAACTGGAAAAGTTAGAACACAGATAGACTACATGGGACAGGCTAGCTTTCTTGACTAATTCATGTTGGAATTCATGTTTGGACCTCAACTGATACTTTGCTGCATCTCAGACATATGTAAGAAACAAACACTGCCATATAGTACAACAAAAGTTATTTATATGACCTCCAGCTGTCTAAAATCCTTATGAATATATGAATTACCCTTTCAAATGACCACAAATTTCTTTACATTCCTCTAGTGGAGTTAGTTTAAAAAATATTTCCTCATTCTATTATTAAACTGTCCTTCTGTGTTGTTAATCTTTAATGCATTCTAGCTTTTAAATAAGGGTCTTTGGTGAAATCAGGATATTCAGAATTAGTGTGCATTTTAGCAACCTTACCAACCTAATGAAATCGCCGTTAGGGTCAGTGCGCCTGCCGAAACCCACTGGACAGTAGCAATGAAAGAACTGTTGAAAGAAAGAGCTACAGGAGAGCCACATCCAGCTGCCTGCATTTACACTCCAGTCAGCATCCAATAGGAGCTCCTCGAACACCTGTCAATCATAACTGCCATTATTCTCCAGCCAATCAGAGATGGTGGTTATTAAGCAGTCATTTAGACCTATTGAAAACAGACTTTTACACTGCAGTTTTTAATCAGTCTGTAATGTTTTTTTCACAACTAAGAACACTTTTTTTTTTTTTTTTTAAAAGAGAAATTCAGTGGAAATAAAATACCTCCACAATCACGACCAGTGTTGGGCACGTTACTTAAAGTATTTAGTTATAGTTACTTCTCACAAATAGTAACTGAGTTACATAATTATTAAAGTAACTAATTACCAGGGAAAGTAACTTGCGTTACTTACAAAAAA
>SCHK01095058.1:385-24236 GCA_004124795.1 Poropuntius huangchuchieni
CCATTTTTAGCATCAGACGAGACTTAATGTGTGTCTGGGACACCAGTGGTGCTCAGATCTGCACCTGGAAGATTTAGTTTCTCACACAATTTAGTTCCAGTCTTGCTCTAACACATCTGCCAGTAATTTTCAAGTAAACCCATGAAGTTTGATTGGCTGGTTCAGGTGTGTTTGATTAGACATGGAACGAACTCTGAAGGTAGACCACCAGAATTGAGCAGCCCTGTCAAAGAGCATACAGATTCACCAACTGACCCAGAACCCCCCCTCACACACACTCACACACACTCACCTGTGTGTAACACCAGCTTTCGGCCACGGGGCCGCTGGTCATTTCTGCAGGAGGGGGCGGACTCGGTACCCTGGACATCGCCAGTTTTGAACGTTGAGGGTGGGGTATGGGGAGGGTCACTACGCCAGCCACCGCAGGACGTCCCCGACAAAGCGCACACACGTGATTACTCACTCAAAGGCAAGTAATGCACACGCACGCATGTGTAATTCACAGCCGCCGCCAGGATCCGGGCACACACTCGTGTTCAGCGTAACCCAGAGAACATGGAGGGAATGCAGGCAGAATCTTGAGGTGTTTTTCAGTGAGCCGTCCAGTTCATTAGCTTCACAACCTGTAGCAGAGAAAACAAAGCAAAAACAGATTGAGAATTTATTTCAAACAGCTTTAAACTTTCATTCTTCGAAATTTAAATAAAATTAATTAAAACAACATATTATTAGTAGTAGTATTAAATCATCTTTAGTAGTTCATGTACAATAAATAGCTGAATTTGTGCGCACACTGAAAAATTCAATCAGACCAAAAAAGGTCTACCAAAAATAGTTTTTATTTTTTCATATGCAAAAGTGAAATGTGACTAAAGTGCAAAGTGTATTAAAAACAGACCAAAGAGCAGACGTTTCAGCCCATGCTTTCTTCAGTGCTCATGAGGCAAAAAAGCAACCACGCAATTATATAAGAACAATTGCAAATTGTTGACAGCTGATCAAATGTACAACAATTAATAATTCAACACATAAATAAAATCATTATTTTATTAATAAAACCGTATATTTCTACTAGAGATCGACCGATATTGGATTTTACCGATACCGATAGCTAGGCTGGACCACACTGGCTGATACAGATTAATTAACCGATAGTTTTTTAAAATGGATACTGAATGGAAAATAAAACCTAGTGAACAAAATCACTTAATAATGATCTGAAAACATGCACTACGGTATACTGTGTTCACACAGTCTCATTGTCGATGCTTTAAATCTGCCTCTAAAGTCACGTGTCTAAACAAAGTGCACGTGCTGTCAGTGATTTCCACCTTTAGAGGCTGCTCTCGTGCTGTATAACAAAGACTATAGTGACTTTGCTGCAATGGACCCAACCCGGAAAAACTATCAGCATGGATTTTTGCAGATGACCGACAGTTTCACCAATCAACTATCGGTGCCGATTTATCGGCAAAACCCATACATCAGACCACCTCTACTTTCTTCATTATTTAAATAAATGGTTTAAAGTCATGGTGAGTGAAGTGACCAGAAAACTGATTCACTATTAACAGATTGATATATAAACAATTTAAATAAAATCAATATAACACTGCATATTAGTAGTAGTAATAGTATTAAATTGTCTGTAGTAGTTCATGAATATGAATGAATTCAATATATAACAACTTTTTTTTTTAAAAGTATTTCTTAATAAAGAGAGGATAAGATATTTACAAAAAAAAAAAAAAAAAAGAATAAATAGTGTTTTAAAGTCATACTGAGATCAGATAGCTGATTCACCATTAACATCCACCTTCAGTAATTGCAAACAATTCCATACTGTTCTACGTACAAACCAAAAAAGCCTCAGATGATTTTGTATAATGGCAAAAAAAAAACCGTTTTACCGTTTTTCTTATACATATGTATGAACCACAAAAATATTCAGAATCAAACAAACCACCATATCTTGTGTACTGTTTGATCTCTGTTTTGTTGATATCTAGTTCAGCACGTCTACATTTGCCACTGGTGTCAGAGTAAAAGCCAGACCTCTGAAGACTCAGAAGCACCATCAGCAACTACAGCGAGTTTAAATCCGTCAAAGCTACATGTTTATAATGCTAGAGGAAAAAACAATTTCTTCTTTTCCCCTTGTGTGAAACAGCCCTCCCTCTCTTTTCCAGGAGAAAAGCACATTCATCATTCTATTGGCTCTCTTGTTCATTTCCCCTCAAACCTCTGAACCTTAAACCTTTTCAATCTTTTTTCTTCAGACCAAAAATAAATAAATAAAACAGAACCTCAGGACTAATCCTTATTTTTCCTCTCGCCGCTGCTAATTAAGGCACTTTAATCGTTAGCTGGATACACCCGAGCCATTAATGAACTGACCAGAAACACCAAACTAGCCACTTATCTAATAGTACAGTAAGTCATTAATAGGGCTAATTAATGGATGTAAAAACCAAGTCCAAGGGAAGCTTGTGACTGATAGCCAATTAAAAGCAGAAAAGCAAATTTCTCGCTCCATGAATGACATTTATAAATGTTTTAAGAACACATGGTCAAAGGCCCTCTCAGGCATGAGCTGGGTAGAAACGTCTTTATTAAAATACGTCACTTATAGGTAACTTTTTAATTTACTTCACAGAACAGCAAGATTTTTTGCGGTCAGATCACAAAGTTACGAAGAGCTGAACATTTCCCAGACACGCTGACTGGGGGACCTTTGAATTTAGCTAAACTTTGAAGAAAAAAACCACAAGTATTATCCTCTCTTTTCTCAATCTGAAGCGACCTCATCACCCTTTCGTCTCTCATTCCTCTCTCCATTTTTTACCGTATTCCGCTCCTCTCTCCCCTTTCTCACTCAACCTGCACGTCCCTTCGTCTGCGAGCGAGAGAGACGGAGACGTTCCTTTTCCCTAATTAGCATCTGATTGAAAGGATAGACCACGGCCTGGTGGAACCTTCTGTAAATTGTGCGACGATTTGAAACAGAGAATGAGAGAGGAAGAGAACATGGTGGAGAAAAAATGAACAAAGTGCAAAACAAAGTGTATTGTGGGGAGGAGAGAAGAAAAGAAAATATTAGGAGAATGAAAAGGTCAATTCAAAACTTTTCAGAAGTACAGAGCAATTCATCCATTTCCCACCTACACACTAAAGCTGGAGGATCGTTAAAATATAACCCAATATTTTTCAGCTTTTTAAGAATACAGAAAATAGACCTCGATATTTACATATTTAGCTTAAAAGAATGATTTGTTCAATTAGGGTCGTCGTCTTTTTGACTGAACAGTCACTTCAGCCAAGTAGATGTGAAAAGATGTTTAAGTAAAATGCATTTAAAACTATACAAGTCTTGAACACAAGAAAGGATATTTAAACATTTTGATAGGTCAGCCAAACAAATTTTACATATTACTACAACCGCACTGATGACTTCACCTGGCAGTTTTTTTTGGAAAGCATTTAAGTGCATCGGTGGAATCAATTGATTTCAATGAATTATATTTGCAGAATTTAATCTTCTCAATTCACCACATTTTCTATTCCACTAAAAACAGACAATATAAAATCAACAGATATTATGAAATGTGCCTTTTGTTTTTATACTCACAAGTTGTGTATCCTTTAGGAAACTTAAAAAGATCTATAAAAATAATTGTGATTTTCAACCCGTTGCTTAATTTTATATAGAAAAATTACCATAAAAACAAAGAATATTTGATATATTGCCCAGCCCTACTACACACACCAAAATGAATGCTCAGAGATGATATTCATTACCTTGCAACTCATTATTATCAGTTAAGCCAATCTCTCTTTTTTTCCCCCTCCTTCCTTTGTGCTATTTGTTTCTGATGAAAAACACTTGTGGCATTTTCACTCAGTAAAACAATAAAATATTAATCATTCAAGTCGGGGAACAAGTTGGTGTCCATTTGCAATTCAAATTACCACCGACTTCCTGGCAATTAATTTCCACACGCGTCTCCCATCATGTGTCTCCACTTATCTGTTTTCTGAACTTCATTTCCAGTGGTCTTTGTATCCTCATCTATCGGCCCTGTCAATGCAAACTCACCTTATGGCAACAGAATATCACTCACAAACTCGCTAACAACCTTTTACTGAAAACACACACACACAAACAACAGGTCTCACACTGTGCCAGCCGCAAGTTTAAGAGGCAGGCCCTCACAGATTCAGGGTACACACAACTCTACAGGAAATCTCAAGTACTTTCAGAAAATTATAGTCATTAGCAAAGTTCTAGTTTGTATTCATAAAGTTTTGGGAATTTGTTTTCAGTTACAGCACTTTCGGTTTATTTAAGACATTTAAATGCATTGCACAGTAATCCACAAATTTAGCCCTAAATCAGCGCAGAAAATCCTGTGATTCTGTCTGGGCCAAGCAACAGACGATAATCCACAGGACACAAACAGAATGCACACACACACTTCAGCTGTCAGAGAGGTATAAGGAGGGAATCTGAGCTTGCAGGCACACACCAGATCAAAGAAACAGCATGTTTCACATGTGATCCTGTTCATTAGTTTGCAAACTACTCAATATACGACTAAATATCTAGAACCAAGCACACATCATCTAGTGATTTAAGAGACTGCTGATGTCTAAACATCCCATTTCACAGCAATGAATCCATATTTGGTCAATACACTAACAGGGCTGGATGCTTGCTTTTTTCTCAAGAGGCACTAGTGCTCCTACTTGAAATAATGTAGGAGTGCACAAAAAAAACTTGGGTACAATGAAAATTGATTAGTTTTTCCTTAATAAATGGATATGAAGAAACATTTACAAGCAAAATGATTTATTTGGATACAAAAATTACACCAGGTTTTTAAATATTTCTGCTTTAAACTATATGCATTTAACAATTATGGATTTATTTACATTTTATTCGATTTAAACGAATGATATAGTTAAATGACATACCGATAGAAATCTGAAAAGAAAAAACAAAAATAATCTGCATGATGTATGACTTAATTGTAAACAAGCCTGATATACTCTTACTACTACTTCCTATCAGATGAGCAAAACAAAATATGCCATCTTACAACCATTGTCATAATTCTTCAACAGTCTATCATAAGCAATCACCAGGCATAAATACACTAATTGCAAACTGCACTAAAACCACAAGCACATAGCATTTTTTTTTCCCCATTAAATTTTAGCCATGTGAAGTTGTTTAATACTTATGATTTGATTCATGTTTTCCAGACAAAGTAAAGACCTCTTCAAGTTAATTATGACTTTTGTTATACCATTTAAGATGTTTAAAAGTTTTTATAAACTTTTTCTTTGACACATACTTCAAAATGCATTTTACACATTTATTTTTAGTCATAAATGCAAGCGAACTTCTCACACTGTCAAGCCCCAACTAATGTGCAATTCACAAACATAACTATGACAATCAAAATCCATTTGAAGTCAGAGTACAGTTTGTTTGGTTGGTTTTTTTTTTTTTATAAAAAGGAATTCACACCCGAGTCTGCATAAAAAGATCAGATCCCCCATCGACAACATATAATTTGCATCTTTGCATGCTCCCAGACACACAAATTACAAAATAATGCATTTTTCATTGCTGCTTTCTCTGAATAAACAGCCTTCGGAGTTGCATCTTACATGCTTTGCATCTTTTGATACATTCGCAGCAGACAGCGAGGCATTCCGTGAGTGCACAACTTTGGTGCTAAATCTAAAGGGACACAGTGATTCAATAACAGTGAATGTGGGGTTCGATATCTGATCAAACTGGAGTCTGACCAAGCAATAGAAACAAGTGTTACAACAGCCTTAGATTCAAGTGACTTGGTTAAATCCCGATTAGTTTAAAGCAGTGTCAGACAGCATCTGAGATCAGATCGGCTGGCACATACGAGGCGGGTGGGACGAGACGGGTGCCAGGCAAGGAGATTCAGCCCTCGAGGAATTCATTACTGCAAGCGTTACCCAGCCAAAATAATTAATGAATTAATGAGGGGAGGGGAGAGAGAGCGAGCGATGGAGAGAAAACACACAGCGTTTCTGCACTGAAATTCTCTTTTAGCTGCGACTTGAAAGAGAAACATGAAGTACAGCCCCACCCAGCAGACTCTCCCTACTGGATTGAGCTTCTTGTGAGGAAATGAGAACCATCACGTGACCCTGCACTTATTTAAGCTCCTCCCACAGAGAACATGTCAACTACACGCTATCAGAAGGGGAGTGGCTTTATGTAGAGGGGGAGGGGTTTAGCATGGGTTTGGGGAAGGGTCTAGAGGGAGGATATAACTTCGGGAAGATGGGTCAAATTTCTCAAAGACTTTTTTCTTTCTGGTTTAATTTTATCCAGTCTCTTTTTTCTCTCTCCACAGACACAGAATGAAAGGGATATGTTGGAAGAGAGTAACAGAATTTTTTTTTTTTTTTTTTGACCTTATTCAAACCCCTATGCAATGCTAAAATACATTGAGGGTCAATGTTAGGTTGACATCTAAAAACACATTTAAGTTCAACATGAAATGTCGTTTGCAACCCACTTTACTTCCACATGACATTTCCGAATCTAACAGGGCACTCAACGAGGACATTCAAAAGAAGTTTAAATACAGAAGTAGCCATTATATTTCAATGTAATAAAAAAAAGTGTTCTCCTTTGAAATTAACAAGAACATGTATTATGAAAATAAATTAGGTCAGCTCAGATTTCATGCTGACTTTAAGATGCATCAATGCACCATTCCATGAAAATGACCTGCCAATTAAACATTTGGCTGACAAAACATATTTTCTCAACATTTAATTGAAGAAAAAAAAAAAAAAAAAAAACTATGGTGGAAAATGAATACTAGACATGACCTTAAACCAATAAGTTAGTTGATTAAGGTATGCATGTGAATAAAAGCCTAAAAAAAATATATATTTTTTATAATAAAAAGTGATAGTGTCTCTTCAAAAGACTCTGATTAAACCACTCTGTTCACTGCATTACTATTATGATCTCTACCCACGTTTAAAGCATCAACATTTTTATGTTAGGGATTTTCAACGGAGGGAAACAGTGGCAAAAATACGGGCAACATGAGAAGTGGCAGTACGCAAGAAGACCTGAAGGTACACTAAACAAATTTCATTTTTGGGTGAATTAACCCTTTATGACTCTACAACATACTGGACAAACTGTACCTCAGCCTTGATGGGCAAAAAACAATCATCTGAGCATTGCACATCAATAAGATTGCAGTAAATAACTTGAGGCATGTATTTGAGGAGACAGTGAAAATTTATCAGCATGACACACCATCATTTCATGCATGCAAACATTCATTTCCTCCTATCTTCTGAGGATAAATGAAGTTGGTTAATTATCAGCTTGATTAAAAAGGATGAGTTGACACCAGAAATGAGACGCTCAAGCAGAAAACTTTGAGAGCGAGATTGTACACCTTTCTCATGCACTCACATACACACAAGTAAACCTTCATCAAACAGCTAGACCCCGGGGGTCTTCATATTAACGTGTGGAACTAGAAATGTCTGAATTTGATGCACATCTAATCATTACCAAGTTCATCTAGCTTAATTTTTCAGAAATGGCTGCAGTGGAAGAAAACCCCTTGAATTTCTCTATATTTTTTCCCCCTACTGAAAGAGAGAGAGTGGCAGTGTCTCTCTCGTTAAGACACAGGGAGTCGTGGTGTGTGTGCTAACAGTTTGGCATTGCACACTGCTGCAGTGTGATCAATTAGACAGCTGACTCTCTCAAGTTTACACCACAGTAAAAAAATATCTAGGCTGTAAACAAACACATAAACACATATATATAGCCTTCTCGCCCTCAACGTGGTTACCTCATTATACAAAACATGGAATACACTATATAATGAATCCTGTATCTGTCTGTCATAAAATAGGCTGCTTTGTTCATCAATGGGCTTGTAAAATATATCATCATTTGAAGCAATGATCTTGATTCATGATATGTGGTTAATTTAACGGTATTATCAATTTCGGAGTATCGCGATAGCAAAATATGCCTGTTTTCACTGAAGCTTACAGTCAAAATAAAAGCTTGAAAGTACAGTATGAACGGTTGACAGCTAGCGGGCGGGTAATGTTAATGCAGCCCAAATCAAAATCTCTCTTTCAAGTGTAGAAATTACCCTGCGGGGAAAAACAAAAAACAATAGAAACCAAAGAAATTCTATTGGTTTCCACTACAAATACCATTATAAACCATCAACTTTTAACCCTTTAAAAATGGTTTTCTGTGGTGCGTTTTAGGACATATTCCAGAATATAATTTAGTGGTTTTAACAAGCCACCAATAGAAGGTCATCAATTACCAGTACAGACCAATTGGTCCCATTACAGTTTTCATTAAAACCAGTACAATTCCCTTTATAACCAGCAAAACTATTACAAATTATGTGATGGTTTCTGTTGGGGTTTTTTTTCTCAAGTCTTTTTTTTGTAATACACAAACACACACAACATTGTTACAAAAACCTATTACACATGTGAATTTTCTATTTAAAATATATTAAAATAGAAGAGGTTTCTGATCACACAATATTTGTGAAACTTTCAAAAACATACAAATTATAAACCAACCCTAAAATGTTAAAACTTGAATTGTAGTAATATTATATTACAAATAAAAGTTTAAGGCACGTTATCACATGGTTTTCATCCTTGTGCAGTATAGTTATATTCTTGTTCGCCTCCACTGCAATGCATAAGTGTGTGTGTGTGTCACTCTTGAAAGGGCACTGGCCCCACAGGGGGGCCCCCTGCCTGGGACCCGCCGCCTGCCATCCATCAGAACAACACAGTTAGCAAAAACACTCGGCCACAACCTGCCAAAACCCACAGCCGTAATCAGTACATCTCCAACCTCTAAAGCTAGAGAGGTGGGGAGCTGTGTGGGTAAGAACAGTTAACTCACTGCTTGTTAACATGGTATATTTAAATTGCACAAACTATTGTTCTTGTTCTAATACCGCCTTCTGTCTCACACTGTTCTAATTTTTAATTCTGTAGGGTTTTTAAGGCTCAATACAACAATTTAAGAGTGTCGATAATATAGTCTTTCATACACCCCAAATCCAAATCTACCCATGACTGAAAACAATGGCAGGACAGAGGTGCCTTTTATTCTTCTGCACTGTACATAATCCAAAACGAGCCTACAAAATGTTCTATCTTGGAATAAAATACTGAGGACTACCACCTGAAATCACAAGAAAAACGGCATCAAGAAACAAGATACAACAGATGAGTTTTAAATGCAATTTTAAAAAAGGGAAAAAAGATGGATTTTCCAATCAGCTTTGTAGAAGCAGTGCCCACTAAAACCCCTTCAAATTGTCAGAAGTTCCCCAAGGCTCACCCTCAGGTCCTTTTCTAATTTGTTGTTCATGCTGAATTTGGTGTTTGAAGCACATCAGCAGAGTTAAAACAACATCTTTACATTAGGAACAAAGGATTTGCTCTCAAACGGATCATCAGGTCCTTTTATATTTTCAGTAATGACCTTCAACTTGACTTTGCCAGGTAACACATTTCCAGGCTCAATTATCCCCCTTCAATAGATTTCAAAGGTGTTCTTTAGAAACATAAAAGCGTTATAATTAGCGTGAGCCCTCGCTCACGTAAATGTGCCAAACACAAAGCAGCTCAGTAGCTGCTAATTTCTTTGGCTGTCCTTACAGTTGTGTCTCATCTCTGTTGATCCTTCTTTCCTTCCTTCCACACACACACACACAAAAAATAGAAGAGACACACTCACACATCCTAACACTCCTCACCAGCCGAGCTTGAGCCATGTGTGAAAGCCCTTCGTGTCTCTGTCTTACTCTTCTTATGGTAAGACTCGGGAGTCGAAAGTTTTTTCCTCTTCATAAGCGTACTCTGAAACATAACTAGTAGTTGGCGAAAAACTTGAAGTGAGAAGGGGACACATTTCCACGCATGATGAAAAGCCAAACAAACCTGGCAAGGAGCCCTGAATATCCTTGAACCTGCACCAAACGTGCAAATTTAAATGATTTCGGCAGCACTAAGACCAAAGTTTCACATTGAGATTAAATTTGTGTGTTTAATTGGATATTTCCACTAGCTAGCGCCCTCATTTGTGAACTGGACCACATCAACGAGATGTAAAAACAAAAAGACATGCGTGCGCATTTGTGTGTGAGATTTTTATTTTAGATAATATACAGCAATCCAAATAAGCCACAAAAAAACCACAACGAGCAAGAAGTTTCCTACTGAATATTATTCATGTAATTCAACCGTGTAATATTCAATTACAAAACCACAAAGAATTATACAATTTATAAGCCAAGTTGATCATGAATAAATGAGACATGCACATTCAAGTCGACAATTTATATTATTTGCAAGACAATTAATTGCCAGCAATGACTAGAATCATATTTCACTTCAAAAAGCAGTGAGCAGGGGATGCATTTAAACTAAGCTTTAACTGTACAGACAACTAATCATGAAGATGGCTAAACAAAAGACAGCAAAGCACAAAGAGATTATTATGACTAGACACGGACAAAGACTACGTTTAAGACCTGCTGTGCTGAATCTCCCAGCATCCCTCTCCCCTGTGACCTCATCACAAAGTTAACACAAAACAGATTGGGCAACAGCATCCTTCCTGTAGTCCAGCAGAGTTCAAAGTCACAGAAATAAACTAATCCCAAAAAGTCTAGCCTCCATCATAACTAAGCCAATAAAAACCCCCAGTTACACATAACACCCACCCTTTAAAAGTTAACATCAATGAACTGGCCCTTAAACGGGTATGTGCACGCTCACACACACACAAACACACAAAAGTGCCTTCAGCAGAGCCAATTAAGATCAAGTCTTCTGTTAACTTGTCATGCTGTCCAAGCAACAGCAGAAATGCAGCCGTTAAGGCCGATGAGCTGCCATAGTGATATGACAGGGTTAACCGCTCTCTTCTGCCTAAGCTCTGCCAGGATCCAGACTAGATTGCTTAATGGCAAACTGGTAAGATTTTTTTGATGACAGTTTATTTTAAGGTCCAGTGCTCACTATTAACAAACCATTAACTATGCCTTTTGCCTCAAATTAGTAAGGTAGTTAAGGTATTGGGAAGGATTGGGAATTTAGAATATGGAACTATAGAATGACTATTGCAATCAGATTCCCTAAACAAATGAATCTTTTTTCCACTGTTTTTTTAAACAGAAGTAGAGAAAAAAAACAGGGTGGAAATTTGGATCTTTTCACCGGGTATTGATTACCTGATGGATAAATCCGATAGGGTTAGGGTAACTAAATTATAAAAATCAAGTTCAAAAGGTAAAAAAAAAAAAAAAAAAAAAAAAAATTTATAACAAGATGCCTTTTCATAAGTTATTTTTCATATAATAATAGATTTCACAGAAACAGATTTTCATAGAAACTTGAGCATCACACACCAGAGAGATATCCAATACAAGCTCAAAATCTATTTTGCTGGAAAATCATTATCATCTAATTTGTTTACCATCTTAAAGGTTCTGTTCAGGTTAAGTAATGCAAATCAATAATAATCTAGCAAAAACAAATTTGGGAGATGTCTCAAAGCTGTAATTGCTTAACTAATTGTTACTGCAAACACAAATTTTTGTTGAGCTCTTCAAACGGGTTTGTCACATACTAGTGCTATGGTGTGGCTCTGACTTATGTATGCACATTTGTATTCACAAGTCTGTGTGTCAAGTTAATATTACATGGGTTTGCAGTTTCTTTCCCTCTGTAAGTACATGGTGATTATTGTAATTGCCTTTAAGAAAATTCATACAAATGTATTTATATTTTCAGAAGCATCATTAAACACGGGGCGAACCATGGTTCAAACACGCGTGCAGAACTGTGGGTGGCTAACCATATGGTTCTTATTTTTTTGTATGGGAACAGTTTCACCCCTACTGAGTAAATGTATGAGTTTGCGTGACAGCGTGTGTATGACTGTAGAGTTGTGGAATCTGCATGCAGCTTTAAACTGAGCCCCAGTGACACTCCACCACCCAATTACCTGATGCAGACACACACGCCACTGAATATGCTACATCCAGCGTCCGTGTACACACACCAGAACGTGAAAGAGACTAAAACTCAAAGAATTAAATAAGCTGCGAATGGTAATTTATTTTAAAAAAAAGCAGGATGTGAGGCGCTGTAAGAGACGAAGCATGAGACTTTCTGCTCTCAACGCAGCCTTTGTTTCAGGCAACATCTGAAACAGGAAGGATTTTACACTGCATGTGTTTACACCTCTTGAATAATAGGGAGGAAGTCACTGTTTAAATTCGGCTGAGTGCTGTAATGTGAAAACGGATCCTCAACAGAGGCTTTCTGTCACTGCAAACAAACTGACTCTTCACACTCCGGGATTCCACTGCACGTCTGGGACGACGTCTGTAAAGCACTGTCACGCTGCATGAAAGCATTTATATGATGTAATCACTGAAACATGAATCACATTAAATCCCCATACTACCGTGTCCTAAGCAGATATGACAAAACAACAGGAAATTGTCATTTGCTTATTTTTGATCAAAAACATGAAGCCTTGGTGACCCTAAGAGACTTTCAAAAACATTATAGGGCACCCATCATGTCTCTTTTTACAAGATGTACGGTAATATAAGTCTCATGTGTCCCCAGAATGTGTCTATGAAGTTTCAGCTCAGCTTACCCCACAGATAATTTATAATCTAATTTTGAAAATGCCTATTTTGAGAGGAAGCAGCAACAATTTTCGTTCATGTCTCTTTAAATGCAAATAAGCTCTTCTCCAGAATAGGACTGCCTTTACAGCTCATACCTCAGATACTCTGCTAAAAAAAAACATCTTTTTGGTTTTGATTATCATGCTGAATCATGCGTTTTAAAGCCATATCAGTTTAAACTTCTAATGTATACATGGTTTAAGAAACACGTGCTCAGAAAGTGTCTGTCACATGACATGCGAGTATTCTTTCATGTCTTATTGCGCTTACACTGTCAAATACACACAAGCTACAAAAACAGTCAGCTATGTCTGCATGGTAGGACTGCACGGTATTGGAAAAAACTGACATGGCGAATTTTTTTTTCTGCGATATATTGCGATGTGTAAAAATACAGGAATTTTCATTAGATATCTTGAATTGCTCAATTTAATTAATTCTAGAATAACTGGGGTGATTTCATAGGGATGTTTATAAAAACTAAATATAATAAAAAAAAAAGCATACTAATAAAACCCTGAAAATGACTTTTTACCTTTTGCCTTATTTGGGGTTGTTTAATACACTATTTCACTCACCTTATTCACTATCAACTCAAGGCAAATCAAGGATATAATATGTTATGATATTAATAATGAATGTTGATTCTTACCCTAAAGTATGGGAGCACATTTGTGAATGAAAAAGTGTAGTAGGCTTGCTGCGATAGTCGGTTTTGATGATGTTACCATTGTTAAGCAGCAACACCGGTTTCGTCAATTAAACTGCAACATCATCCTGTCTATAGCCAAAATATTTCCATTTAACTGACCATGCGTTTCTTTTTTCATGTCTTCCATTTTGGTGCTTTTCTCCCATTCCTTACTTGCTTCACCATGCGCACACAGAGTGCATGTCAAAAACGTGAAGCAGCAAACTTTTGTAATTTGTAAATTGTTTTTTAAATACCCTTAAATCAGAATTAATTACTTTATATCAGGCAAATATAGAACCGTGCAAGATATATTTCTTTTGAATCAAACAAAAATATGTATGTTTTGCCCTGCATTGCACCTTCTGCAACGTGACTATTGCACACGTCACAACGTCATTGCTGAAACGATGTATCGTGCAGCCCCACTGTGAAGGTAAACACATTACATACATAATACATTATAGTTATCATTTTTTATCCGCTTAGAAAATCACCATGTTTTATTTTGTGTCACCATACTTACTCGTGTAACTAGTCATGTAAACATCTTTAAATAGGGAAAACATGGAAGTGTTTGGTGACTTCTAAATTCATCCTTGCTTGGATCCTAAGGAATGAATGGTGCTAAGCTAAACGCTAGCATAGTGGCGCCACACGCTAGAGCGATTGCGCGCACGCACTGAGACGAGAGAGGTACGTATCAACTCGTCTAAATTGAGGGAAGAACATAGTGGAATATGGAAAAACAGTGGCGTTTTCCTTTAACGCTAAATAACAGAAAGCTGGTGGAAAATGGTAATGTAAAACTAAATTACAACCACTCTGGTGCAAAAACACCCAGAATGCAAAATAAACCCCCTCTAACATCTACTTTCATTGTCTACATGGATTGACCTCAATAGCAATAATCGACAAGCTTTCACTACCTCACTACAGTTTCATTACATCACAGATTCAAAGAAGAATTGCTCAAAGAATTTGAGGAAGTTGACACGAATGATAAAACGCAGTACAGAAGCATGATATCATAAAAAGAAAAATAATTAAATCTAAACCAACTATAATAATTATATTATAGTATAAGTCTTTGAATCTGAAAACACCAAATATGGACAAATAATTAATTCATGCCACCTACATCACTGTGGATCAGGCTAACATTGCTACACGTATGTGCGTTTGCTAAAACACAGAACAGCAAAAATAAACATGTATATATAACATGGATTATCTTGATACGAGCAATTCACGGTCATCAATTACAGTGAGGGAGACAAAGACAGAGACAGTGTGCCGCTCTTAAGAGATAAAAGAGCCATAGGCTAATGCTGAAAAAGATGTAGAGAACAGAGACGGGGATAAAAACAGACATGAGGTCATGAGCGGCTAATTATGCTGTCAGTAGTAATGCACTCAAGCCTGTGATCACCACAGGGTCATCCGTACCACACGCACCTCAGAGAGAGGTGTGTGGCGGTGCGTTTTAACTGAGCGGATGAGTCTGTTTGTGCGCTCGGTGCCAGTACTTCACCTCTTGGATTCGGGTACGTGGTCTGACACAGAAAACACATTATTTCCTGAACAGAAGTTCTCACGTGTTATTCCTTTCTTAACATTTAAGATTTTTCCCTCCTCTAGTTCCACGCAGCGGCCTTTCAGCACCCAGCGGTCCATTATTAGCTGTAAAAATGCCACTTTCATTACCCCATTGTCATCGAGATGCTCAAATCTGCATCCTTCAGCACCAAACCTTCACCTTTTCATTTCTGCTCGTCTCCTTTTCTTCTCGCCTCCACTTCACATCTCTGCAAAATCTCCCGGTGTCCTTCTCTGCCCATTAAAGAGGCCTTTTTATTTCTCTCCTCTTGTTCTTCCCTAAATCATTTCATTTCCCTATTTGAATCAGTCCACTCATGCGCTGTATAGCTTGTAGTATAAGTGTCCCTGAGCTTTACAACAAGCACAAAGTACAAAACATCCATGTAAAAGTTTTGTTCCTCTTATTTTATTTTTTTTAAATTGATCAAGTTCATTAGGTCTAACATGTCTTTTAACCGCCACCCGGATGTTTTTTTTACCTATTGGTGATGAGGCAGAGATGTGGCATTACGTGGCAGCCGTTCCTCTCCCTCCGATGAAGTTCTCAGCTTCACAGATTCTGAGGAGTGCGTATGAGTTTTGATTTTCAATTATCCAGAAAGAGATCTGAGAAAAGAAGCAGAAGAAAAGAGAATTATGAAAATGCAGTGAGGTCATCGAGACATGCCACAAAATGAGAGTACAGATAAAGGGAACTATAAAACTGAAACCACCCATTTTTAACATTTCTTAGAGCAAACAAACAATTCTATGAATATTTCTTTTAGAAAATAAACATTTCATAACATCACTGAACAACTGAATTTTGATTTTACTTTAACTGAACTTGGCAACAAAATAAAAGACACGGTTATTCAACACAAATGAATAGGTCTGAAAAAAAGAGCTGCAGTTATGCAACACTTGAGTAACAAAAACTGTAAAAGTAATGTTATAAAACAGAATTTATTATAATAGCATTCTTCTTGTTTTTTCCCTATCATGACATCAGTCCACAACAATGCTAAAATGTCTTGCCAAAGCGCTGGACGTTCAGGTATTTAAGGCGCAAGAACAGCTCAAGGAGAGTTGATCGTTCTGAAGCCCTGAAGGACTCAGACCAGTTCAGAAATCAATCCCATCATGCCCTAGACATGACATCAAACACAAGCTGGGCTTTAACTGCTCTACACTCCCAGGGGAGCCCAAATCTCCACAGCTTAACACCATTATCATCCAAAAACCTGCTCACGGCGATACCGAGGGCTGGATTCTCCTTTCCTGAAGCTACTATGTGTGTGTGTCCAGTCTAGTACAGAAAGTAGTTAGAAATTGAGAGATATCTGGGTCACATGATGCACTCACTGATGATTGAAAAGTGCCCCTTTTTAGATGACTTGAGTCATTGAACTCTGGGGCTTTTGAGCAAAGCATCAGCTACAGCACTTCCGGTCAAGTGTTTTAGTGTGCCACTCAAAGTTCAGACCATTTCAACAACCTCACCTGCCGCTGACATTTCTAAGCACAACCAATGATTACCTAACAAGACGTATACAGTCTCTGTGTGTGTGTGTGTGTACCAATTTATTTGTTATTTTCCATTCTATAATTTATCAAAGGCTACAATGGCCTAACAAACTATGGAAAATAAAAAGATAATTTGAGAAACACCTCAACAGTATTGTTTGTTCACACAATGAAAGAGCAAGATGAAGCGGAGTAAATGGTAACTAGAAATTGTGGAATTTTTTGGGTGAACCATCCCAGCTGTGTATAACTATCAAATATGGTCACCTAAAAACAGCATGTGTCAATTGCCCTTTCCATATAACACAAAGCGAACACATTCAATGGGAAGCAGAGAAGACATTTCAAACCTGTGCAGCTGTGCTACGCTTCACAGGATTCTCACCTCCGCTCTCCAATTGAAGAAGAAAGTTATTATGCCATCTAATGAGCTTTAGAAATCCAATTCCTTGACATGCACAATAATAATTAAAATTGATACTTAGCCTGAGCGTATCTATTCGAAACAAAAGAATCACAATACTATTGATTTTCACACCTTTACCGAAAGCAGACAAAAACAGAAACAAGTCCCTTCATCTGACAATGGATAGACGGAGGTTACACAGGGCTGTGTGTCTCAAAATATAGTGAGCTGCCAACATGCCAATCAGCATTTCTGGGTGTCACAGACACATCTATGATGTCTAACCCACAGTAGGCCGCTCAGTATGTTTAGAAAAACAGCGATAAACACAAATCAGAGACAAAGAATAGCTCCCAGATGTACTTCTCACAAACAAACAGCACATAAACAGATCTTCTCAAAAGGTGAAAGTGCAAGCACACACTTTCCAAGTCGAGAAGGCGAAAAACTATTCCCAACATAGAGGTCTATAAGTTCAATAAAAACAGAAAGTAGATCAATACTAAAGCCAATTCAGGTTTACACATCACGTGCAGCTCAATCAATATTAGGTTCAACAATTAAATTAAATAACTATTGCCAAAAGGTGCTCAGGTACAGAATGAATGAATGTGAGCGGGAGAGATGAGAGTGAGAGAGATGAAGGGAGAGAGTGGAAGAGACAGAAAGAGATAGATGATCAACTCAGCACTGGACAGCAATCTACTGCTGGGAGAGATGGAAAGACAGAAAAATTGCAATGAAGAGAAAGGTAGAACGAAATGAGAGTGAGCTGAATAAAAATGGAAGAATAAAAGAAGCGACGGAACACATGTAAAGACTTTTATACATCCTGTTTCTGCATTAGATTTCCTTTGATAACGGCCATAAATTATGAAGGGGTTATCAAGAGTGGGTCATTAAAGGAACAGGCCGAGTTCACAATTTTGGGGTGAACTATTCCTTAAAGAACCATTACAAGAAATCAAATTTATATGAGAAGGGTGACCTCATTCAAATGCTAATTTAAATGAACTACAAACCCCAAAGTACTAATTTGGATTCGGTCTGATATAATTATGTTCAACTTATGGCTGATAACTGACAAATGCGATATCATAAATCTGTGCTTCTAATTTTAAATATTTCTTTTGAAATCTATTACAGAAAATGTGCCTTTCAAAAGTTTGGGGCGGTAATATTTTTTGTTTACCTAAAAAGTAATAATACTTTTAGTCAGCAAGGATGAATTAAACTGATCAAAAGTGACAGTAAAAACATTGCTACATACAATGTAGCAACATGTTTCTATTTCAAACAAACAATGTTCTTTGAAATGCCTATTCAAAGAACACCAAAAAAAAGTATCACAGTTCCCACAAAAAAAAAAAATATATATATTTTTTTTTAAAATAGGATAAGGATCATGTGACACTGAAGACTGAATGGTTACTGAAAACTCTGCCTTGTCATCACAGGAATTAATTACATTTTAAATTATATTAAATAGAATGTTAATATAAATTGTAATATTTCAAAAGTTCACTTTTTCTTACTGTATTTTACTCAAAAATGTAGCCCTGTTGAGCATTAGATACTTCTTTCCGAAACTTACCCTTAAATTAATCCAAAACTTTTGAATTGCAGTGTGTACACTGTTTGCATGAGGAAAAAAAAAACAGAAAAATGTAATTACAATAATAGAGGAGGGACCTCTGGGATAATGATTAGATGGTTGAAAAACTCTTGTTAGTGAATGGAGCTCAGAGAGTTATAACAAATGGATCTGAACGATTAGTTTGGTTCATATAAGAGGGAGTATGTGGTCTGAAAGTGCTTACGGCACATTTTCCGCATGAATGCACACCACTCGGACATGTGGTGCTCTTAAAGGGAAAGCACTTCTCAGAATGAGATACTTTTAAATGGCATAATCTATCACTTTCCTTTTACAGGATTAGTTGATTTCCTAATCAACTAGTGGTTAAAAAGAAGTATAAACTTTTTTTTTGTTTTTTTATATAAAATGACCAATCGTTTCACTAGATAAGACCCTTGTTCCTCGGCTGGAATCATGTAGAGCCCAAACTGCATTGAAACTGCAATTTGAACCTACAACCCATTGATCCTCATTTAAGCCCACTATATAGAGACAAATCATGGAACACTTTCCACAAAAAGTTTAATTTCTTTTCGACATCTTGAAAGACGGTAAGTAAATTATCAGGAAATTTTTATTCTGGAAGTGAACTAATCCTTAAAAGGATCCAGTGTCAGCAACTAATAATAAAGGACAAATAAACACTAAACCGGTCAATTTTTCCTCCAATTACTTGTACACACATCACTTTATAATTACAACTTAGGATCATCTAAATAGCTTCCCAGAAGGACTTGAAGGCAGCATTAGGCAGCGAAAGGTAGAGGTGTGTTCTTCAGAGTGAAGCTGTAGTGTGTAAAAACAGATGATAAGAGAGAATAAGTGTCAACATGAAGAGCGCTGCTGTCAGCTGGAGGACAGATAGACGCGCTCACACAGGTATACAGAAGATAAATGCTTCCCCTTCACACATTTAACAGAAGACATTCAAGGGCAACAAGTCACGATCAGACGCTCTCTGCCAGGAGTGCTTCACTTTTCTTTCTGTTTCTACCAGTCCTCTCACTAGCCCACCACATTCTTCCTTTACAATGCTTTTATCTGCACCCTTGATTTGCCTTTCATAACTCTCCTATCATCCTATCTGTGTGGACAGTTGTGAAGGAATACAGTCTGCATTTACACATTTACTTCTAACAATGGTGATATTTAAATTTAACTTAATACATTTTAATGTGGGAGGAACGATGAATCATACGGCTGAACTTTAGCTTCTTAACTTTTGCTTGGACTGCAGTTAACTTAATATTGTATTTTTAACACATTTCAAAATTCTCTCACTAATGATTTTGAGAATAATATAATTGGCAGACCCCCTGCTGAAGACACTCGCTCTGTGCAGTGCTACCTCTCGTAAAAACATTAATATGCTTGTTTTGGTGGCTTAATGAAAGTAATAGATCACATGTGTGTCGCCACATGGAGATTTACAGATGAAAAACTTCTACGAGGCGTTGTGGGGGGTATTTACACTTCATGCGAATTGAGCAATTGGACTGTTTTTCAGTTGGGTATGACCAATTTCCACCTGGCCACATAAAAGTGTCTCCGCAAAACTGCCCACGCTACATGCAAATATAACAGTTTATTTCTGTGATGATCTTGGGCAGCCAAATGTTCCTTTTAACACAGTTTTGAAGGGCATTTAAATTTGGGTCTTATTACAGTCACTTAACAGGCTCTTTACAGGCAGACAGAACTTCAGCATTTCAAAAAAAAAATAAAAATAAAAACTGAATAAAACAACTGTGTAAACAAACACTTATTAAACACTTTTGGTAGAGCTCAAGTATGTCTGATTTCACTCAGCCATGTTATATATCTCCAAAAAAAAAAATTTAAAAAAAAGGGCAGAGGGTGAGATTGTTTCTTCAAATTTAACATCTAGTAAATCCATTTTTATTTACTAAATAATATATAATAATATTCAAATAATATAGAAACAATAAGCAATGAGGAGGTTTAAAAAAAAAAATGTCTATGCCAATAAGTAATAAAAGAAAGAAAAACTACTGAATACGGGTTTCTTTTCAATAATTTATTTGAATAAATTTCTGGGGAAAAAAAATGTTATTATTTTCTGAAATAGATAATACTATATTCAGATAGTATACAGAGGTGCATTCAAATATGAGCTGCATTTTAATGTATTTTTAAAACAAAAAATTTAGTTATGTCACTCACCCATATACAAGGTAAGGTTTGTTTACATAGACATATTAATGCATGAAGCACCATAAATATACATTTATGCAATGAATCACATGCTAGATTGTTGATTCTTGTGCACCGCTGGCAGAAACACAATGTGCACAACGCAAGAAGACTAGACTCAGTAGAATGAGATATTAACAGTCAAAATTACACCATTTTACCCACAAAAATTAAAAAAGGACTTAATTTGATCTGTTTCATTAACATGCTCAAACAACAATAAAATGCTTTCTCAGAAGACTGAGACTAATTAAAAGAATGATTTTTCTTCAGATGACAAGAGTGAAGAACAAAGAGAGAAGCACTGAATTGAAAGATAGAACCAAAATATCACCAAAAGAAGAGGAGACAAAGAAGGTCACAAGCAAAAGAAAAAAAACTGTCCGGTTGAACGAGTGATAAAGACTTTGACACTAAATTAATTACTGATAATTGATTCTGCTCCTAAGAAGGTGGTGACACAAAGCGCTATAAAAGGCATCAGTGTGTATGTGTGCATGGCTGTCAGGAGGTATTCTGAGCAGGTCTATAAAGCATCCAGACATCATACCTGATGAGAATGACATCAGAGCCCTCCGAGACACACATGGCTTTGATCAAAAGCACAGCTCTCTAAACTAGCAGACGTGTTGATGAGACGAGACCCCAGGCCACCCATTTGGATGGACAGCACAGAGACAGAGTGAGATGAAGGAGAGCAAACATGTCCGCTCTGAGTGGTCCCTCTCATTGATGAACAGATGAGACTGAAAGGACGTCCTTTCAGCCACTGACACACACACAAACATACACTCATCTCCAGTAGGGTGTGATATTCATCTCCACTAATGTTTAAAGACCCCATGAAACGGCAGTTTTCATTCCTATGTTGATATATTTCCTTTTAAAACTGGATGTTGGGGACTAAAATGAACTAAGAGCCTCAAATATCCAATGCTAATGCTCTTCATTTGCAGTACCAGTAAGAAAGCTCAAGCTAGCTCTGTTCCTTTAGCTACAGATGGTTAGGCCTCTTATGCTGTTTTAGTGGCCAAATCTGTGATATGCAGATAAAAGGTGTGTCTTAGCCTCAGAGGACATGCCCACAAACCCTTCGAGACCCATCTGGTGCATTTAGCTCACAAAAATGTGGCTTAACCAGAGCTGCTTTAAGGCAACCCTCCAAGATTAGCAAAAAAACAGTGTTTTATAAGAGAAGTAAGTGACGAAATCTGTGACAAGTTGGATTCAGTTTACAGCACTTACTCATTTCTATGGCATCGGCAAACTGAGATTGACTATCATACAACTCAAGGCGACAGTATGATCGGTTATCAAGACACACGTGATCCAAGTTGACAGTTATGCTAGAGTCACAGATATCTCCCCATAATAAGACCATCTCTGGCTTAAGTTCAGTTTGATTGGCTGGAATCAGGAAGCACAAGTTATATTATGGTATTTCAGCATTGTATTAATTGACGACATTGCTCTTTACATATAGTGGAAACCATATCAGTAAAACACTAGACTAAAATTTATGGCAACATCCAAAGGTCTGCCAGACAGCCACAGCAGACTAAAACCCACCAGGAATTTGAAGCAAGGGCATTTTCCACTGGTAATTTTCCACTTCACTTTGGCTGCTATTAAAGATCCAAAACCTTGCTTTGATTCAGTCAGAAGTGATGCTGACGAGCTCTTTAAAACTACACTCCTAAAACATTTGCATCAGCTTCATAAAGTCACTCATTCTTGAAGAGAATACTTTTTATGAGCTTGGTATTACTTCAATTCAAATGGTTTAGACTGCAAGGTCCACAAATTATGATAATGAAGCTCAAACAAACTACCAAGTGTTTCAAAATATGGCTCCTGCACTTTCTTTCCAAAACTCTAAGAGAGATGCTGCGCTAAATACATACACGTTTAGAGTTTGTTCATTTCTCAAACACGTGAAACAAAACCCAAGTCAGAGACACACACACACACACACTCTTCTGTTTGGCTGCTGAGTGGCAAAGCTTTGAGATCAAAGGTTTTACAGATGGCTTAACGAGCAGTTAGACACATAACAGCGGGAGACAGAGAGAGAGAGAGAGAAAAGTGAGGAGGAGAGACAGGTATTTAGACAAGTAAAGTCATGGAGAGAAGGAGCGAGAGAAGATGACATCCAGAGAGGGAGAGAAAGGAGAAAGAGATAGACAGGAGGAGACAGGTGGAGCAGAACAAAGCAGACGAAACAAAAAATATAGAAAATGAGCGTTATCAACCTGCACAATAACACAGTCTCGCTCTCTACTGAACAGCTTTCAGCGTAAAACAGCCTCAACCTAACAGAAGTTTCATTTCATATAATGCCGACCAAACAACAGATAAACAACACCACAAGAAGAACAGAAAATAGTGAAGGAGAGGAAAAAAAAAAAAAGAAAAAAACAGGAGACTACTAGACACCTATAAACCAATATTCCCTTTTTATGAACAATACAAGCTTTATGTTGTCTGAGAACTAATATTTAGAACTTATTTTTAGATTTCATTTTTGCCTTTTGACACAACTACATGAGCATTATGCTAAAACAATATAAACATTAATAATTTATATACACACACTATTAGTTTATATTTAATTATATTAAGACTTATATACATGTATACTGAGCTCAAAAGCAAACTCTGAACCATTTTTAAGATCAAGCAGGTCACTGATGGATTTATTCTGCACCTTCATATACTCCAGCACATCAGTTTCACAGCAATCCTGATCTACATGCTGCCGACAGCCCTGCCTCATGAATATTCATCAAGCTCATTACCACACAAGTGAGGAAACACACCAGATTGTAGAAAGAGAGAGACAGATATACAGCACAGCCACACACACACACCGTTTTCTGCCCTAAAACATTCTACTAAAGCAAACATACATGCTTTCCAGCTTTTCAGACTGAAATTTACTATGTTTTAAGTCTGTGTTTGAAACTTGATCAATAAACTGAGGTAAAATGGCATGA